>JASANB010003998.1:0-101831 GCA_030248155.1 Sabatieria punctata
AAGCAGGTAGCAGACCAGGTTGGGGTGGGCAAACCACCCCCAGACCCCCGGCCCAATGGTACTGTGCGAATACACTGCCTGTTTGGGGAAGCTGCGTACCACACGAAGACTTGTAGGTTCGTTGTGAATACAACGTGTGCCAACAATGAAGATCCATTCGAGGCAGTGGATGTTGCAGCGCAGCTTAATTTTCGGCATAACGTCAACGTGTTTGTGGGACCGCTTTGCAGTTACGGTAGGTCATACTTTCATCTCTTCTGGTGAGAGATTAGCAGGACGCCTTGCAGGAATGGACCCTGTGGCGCGCCTGGCAGTCAAGTGGAACCTACCGGTGGTAGGCTACTTGTCCACTTCACAGTACCTGGCCAACAAACAAATCTACACGCTACCCTAGCTCGGGTGTCATTGACTGCAGACGAGTTTGGTCAGGCCATAGCAGATGATGGTCAAGCACTATGGCTGGAAACAAGTGGTCATTGTGACCGACCCCGACCCGGTGGTGGTGCGGTGGGACGGCGGCCAGCATTCAAAACCAACTGGCCAGAGTTGGAATTGTGGTCAATAAAGTGATTCACTGTCGCGGCGAGCCACTTTGAGAACTGTTATTCCACACGCACTCAAACAGTAATGAAAAGAATGGCAGAGGTATTTACAGCTATAGCATTTTTCGTATATTTCATCCCCTATCCATTGATCAACCTTTTCGATTTTACCGGGTCAATTTTTAAGGACAACATCCATTTTTTCAGGTCTCAAGTAGTATTGGTTAATGGGGCACAAACCCCAATACTCAAGTATCTATTGTACATTTGCAGTTGTGATATCGGTGCTGGCCAACACAATCAATCAGCTGACAAAAGATTTTATGGAACGAGCGGATGAGGCTGGCATGACCAACTCTGATTATGTTTTCGTTGTTCCATCGGCTTATGTTCCCAATGGTGATGCGCTGAACGACAGTTTCCGGTCGGTTTTAGTGGTAAAGCCTTACACTGTACAGCTGATACTATGGTTTGATTCAGCTCTACAAACAATCCTTACTAATTTTTACTATGTCTTTGTCGAATAAAAACGAAATGCAAATAAATCGCAGGAACTGCAAAAGTATTTACAAACCTCCTTTCACAATGTTTAAAAAGTATTTTCGTCTATACCGTGGGAATCTATCCGAAGCCTGGTAATTGTTAGGAGTTTTCCTGAAAATAATGTTACTACCGTAAGGCGCGACCGCAAATTTGACAAAATTATGGCCCTTCCAAAGGTTGCGGAAAATTTCGTACTCGGACATTACCGCCCCGCATTACAATTACCGATTTAGATTTACGCTTATGTTTAGTTTTAGGCTCAGGCTAAGGAACGGGATTTAGTTTAAGCATTAATTCATGCTCTAGCATATCTTTAGTCCTATGGTTAGGCTTAAGTACAGATCAGCCGCCGTACCACGGGGGCAAGTGGTCTTGTATGATTCACCAGACGGCATCATCGTCGCGTCAGTTAGCCTTTACTTGCATCCCGGTCAGACCGTAAATTGCCATTCTACCATATCTACTCAATAAATTCGCGTCGAAAACCGAATCTGATTTAAGCGAACAGGGCTTCCGACACGTAGATTCGCTTGGTATAGCAAATCGATATAGTAAACAGCGCTGTCTGTATTTCTGCCAACAATTTCGTTTTTAAGAGTCCTTCTCTGAACCGATCGAGTTTCAGTATTCAGACCCCAAAATTGAAGGTTTGAGCTAGAGAGCTGTAAGTTGGCACACTAATACATACTTATGAGTTATCTTTCAGCTGCAAAGGATTAGTGGATCTGACGCTCCTGTCCTGAGATATAGCCTTCCGAAAATCGGTCCGCTTAACTATGGGACCAAAATTTCAAAGTCTAATTTCTCGCTTCATACTCGGAATTCGGACCTAAAAATTGGGGGTTTTAGAGTACTTTTAGACTGCTTTAAGAAATTTTTGTCAAATTTTTGTTTTCAGAAAAAAAATTTTTTTCGCCCCCTTTGCGCCCCCCTAGCTCTTCTGGAACCCCCCAACCCAGTTTTTTTATTTCAGAAAAATGTTGCGCTATCCATTACCTACCGTTTGGTGTGAAGCATTGTTTGCTCAGACCCGAAATACGTGAGAAAATTGAGGTCAAACATGTCCCGGTCGCAAAATTTTCGCACTTTTCTCAGGTCAAATATTTCCAAGTCCGGTTTTCCACCTACTAGTACGAATTCGGACTTAAAAATTGGGGGTTTTAGCGTACTTTTAGATACTTTTAGACTGCTTTAAGAAACTTTTCTCAAATTTACGTTTTGAGAAAAAAAATTTTTTTTGCCCCCTTTGCGCCCCCCTAGCTCGTCTGGAACCCCCCAACCCAGTTTTTTTATTTCAGAAAAATGTTGCGCTATCAATTACCTACCGTTTGGTGTGAAGCATTGTTTGCTCAGACCCGAAAAACGTGAGAAAATTGAGGTCAAACATGTCCCGGTCGCAAAATTTTCACACTTTTCTCAGGTCAAATATTTCCAAGTCCGGTTTTCCACCTACTAGTACGAATTCGGACTTAAAAATTGGGGGTTTTAGAGTACTTTTAGACTGCTTTAAGAAATTTTTGTCAAATTTTCGTTTTCATAAAAAAATTTTTTTTTTCGCCCCCTTTGCGCCCCCCTAGCTCGTCTGGAACCCCCAACCCAGTTTTTTTTATTTCAGAAAAATGTTGCGCTATCAATCAGGCCCTCCCATGAAAGGACCGAATGTTATGAGTTTTCGTGCTGGGACCCTAACGGGGAAGACTTGTCATCGGTAAGAAGTGCGCCAAATTCAAATCACTTAAGTACTGGCACCTTCTACTGAACCTAAATCGTCTTCAGCCTCCAGGCCACCTCTCCGAATCGGCCGATTCTCGGGACAGTACTTCGGCGGGGCGATTTGAAGTGGATGGAAATGGTGCGTCTAGAATGAGAGAGCATGTGAAAGAAGTACAGAAGCTAGAAGACGTAAAACATTGGTAAGATGAAGGAAAATCGGCAGCTTCGCCTTCTTCCACTCCGAATCGGCCGATTCTCCGGATAGTACTTCGGCGGGGCGATTTATAGTGGATGGTAGTGGTGTCCGGGAAGGAGAGAGCATGTCGAAGAAGTACAGAAGCTAGAAGACTTAAAACAATGGTAAGCTGAAGGAAAATCGGCAGCTTCACCTTCTTCCACTCTTAATCGACCGATTCTCGGGATAGTACTTCGGCGAAGATCGATGAGATGCGAATCGTGAGTGGCGGGCTGGATGATCGAAGTGGTTCTGTTCTGGTACGATCTGGAAGGGAGTAAATGGCAGAGGTGGCCTGGAGGCTGAAGACGATTTAGGTTCAGTAGAAGGTGCCAGTACTTAAGTGATTTGAATTTGGCGCACTTCTTACCGATGACAAGTCTTCCCCGTTAGGGTCCCAGCACGAAAACTCATAACATTCGGTCCTGTCATGGGAGGGCCTGATTACCTCAAAAGGGGCAAAAAAATTTTTTTTTCTGAAAACGAAAATTTGACAAAAATTTCTTAAAGCAGTCTAAAAGTACTCTAAAACCCCCAATTTTTAAGTCCGAATTCGTACTAGTAGGTGGAAAACCGGACTTGGAAATATTTGACCTGAGAAAAGTGCGAAAATTTTGCGACCGGGACATGTTTGACCTCAATTTTCTCACGTTTTTCGAGTCTGAGCAAACAATGCTTCACACCAAACGGTAGGTAATTGATAACGCAACATTTTTCTGAAATAAAAAAACTGGGTTGGGGGGTTCCAGACGAGCTAGGGGGGCGAAAAAAAATTTTTTTTCTGAATACAAAAATTTGACAAAAATTTCATAAAGCAGTCTAAAAGTACTCTAAAACCCCCAATTTTTAAGTCCGAATTCGTACTAGTAGGTGAAAAACCGGACTTGGAAATATTTGACCTGAGAAAAGTGCGAAAATTTTGCGACCGGGACATGTTTGACCTCAATTTTCTCACGTTTTTCGGGTCTGAGCAAACAATGCTTCACACCAAACGGTAGGTAATTGATAGCGCAACATTTTTCTGAAATAAAAAAACTGGGTTGGCGGGTTCCAGACGAGCTAGGGGGGCGCAAAGGGGGCGAAAAAAATTTTTTTTCTGAAAACGAAAATTTGACGAAAGTTTCTTAAAGCAGTCTAAAAGTACTCTAAAACCCCCAATTTTTAGGTCCGAATTCCGAGTATGAAGCGAGAAATTCGAGTTTGAAATTTTGGTCCCATAGTTAAGCAGACCGATTTTCGGAAGGCTATATCTCAGGACAGGAGCGTCAGATCCATTAATCCTTTGCAGCTGAAAGATAACTCATAAGTATCTATTAGTGTACCAACTTACAGCTCTCTAGCTCAAAGTTTCAATTTTGGGTCTGAATAGGGCAAAGGACCAAAACGCGATCTGACCAGAGAACGACTCTTAAAGTTCTTATTTTGGAAATCGATGAAACATACGTACCCCTGCCTGCCATTTAAATCTTTTGTGCTCTTAGGTCTACCACAGGGGTTACGATGCCGAACTAAAGGACAAGTTTGAGCAACGAATGAATGAGTTTGGTAGAAACAGCAGCATACCGGTAAGCTTAAGTGTTCTGTTTGTAGTGGGGTCTTGAGGGTGTATTTATCGGTGTGATAAACTGACTTTCAGGGACTTTAGTTTATCACTTTACCTCACTAAGGCCAATCCTTCAGACTTTCAAGTAACTTTCAGCAAACTTGCTACTAGCCGCTGTTGACGTTTCTCGATAATAGCAGCCTAATTATCCTTCTGAACCTTGTTCTAATCTATTTACTCTCAGTCTATTGTACAGTAGTGGGTGTCTCTCTCTAGTTACTTTCATACAAGCAGAGAGGCCCGGCGTTTGCCACAAAAAGTGCCAAAGTCGCGATTTTTGAAGGACCGTAATTTTGGTTGTACGTAGAGTTGTGCACGGGGGGGGTCTAAGTCCGGCCTACTGTAATTTTAATAGTGAAATTTTATTTTAATTTAATATTAATATAATAGAATTTTAATTAAGTATTAATATAATAGTCCCTTGTTAGTTTTAATTTAGATTTAATATTAATACTACGGTATATTCTAAAATGCAGTCGAAAAGTTTCGGAGACAAAGTGGTAAAACAACATCTTTTGCTTGATTGAAGTTACTAGTGTTAGGTAAAAATTTAATCAGAGATGCAACTTAGAACCATTTTTTCTGTGGAAATCTATATAACCATTCTTTTTAAAATGACTCTGTCTGAACTGAACCTGGTTTTAAGTTGCATTCGAACACAAGCTAGCCATAGAAAAACTATTGATGCATAGTTAGAGAAATTTTTGAAAGGAAAGACTGTTACATTGACTATATTCATTATAGTCAGGTTCAGGATGTAGATTCAGGTCCTTTCTGTTTAATATTAATATAGATTTAATACTATTAATATGGCACTATTAATAATGGCGACTACTAAACTTCGCAACATCGCAACCAGTCGCAACTTCGCAACCAGTCGCACCCGTTCGCATCCGCGGGGCGCCAAATCTAGAACGTCGATGCGAAGATTTATTTGATGATGAAATTGCACAAAAGGAATCAGAAAGGCCACAGATTATGTTACTAAACAGCGATGGTCGAGTAGAGAGGACACTGTATGAGGGGGCGAGCGGAGCGAATGAAGGACATGGACATCAAATGAAAATCTATTCAATGCTCCAGGAAGGAAGACTTGCAGTGTTTTAACCTTTACATTTTGGTAAAAATAGCAACAATCAACTGAAACTGAATAATTTTTGGGCTGAAAATTTCGCTTTTAGGCAAAAATACAATTAAGCGTTCTGTTTTTTGGCAAAAAGTAACATTTTTTGGATCGGCAACCCTGTTACCAGGCTGCCACCTGTCAAACATACAGTATGACCACAATTACCGCAACACGGCTAAATCTCTCGATTGTGACTGTGAACAATAGAAACACTTTTTCCATTCTTGATACGCCGCGATCGTAAACTGCAGGTAGATACTGAAGAGAACTTACTTCATTGTTGCATACGTAATAGGGGTAGAGACCTGCATTGGTCGGCCGGGACGCAGCCGAGCCCGGGGTCGAGCGAAGATTTGAGCCAGGCCGTGTGTGTAGCAAAGGCCCCTGGGCCCGACCCCGAACCCACATACAAATTTGAAAATCCGGCCTGTTTTATAATACATACTGTATAACACTGTTCCAGCAGTCGCTTAACCTGAGAAATGAAATAACTTGGATATTATACACCTTTTCAGCCTTCCTTACTGAAATCGAGCCGTACCATGACTGCTTGTGGTCTGATCTGATCCGATGTGCGGGGGACGACCTTACGATCAGACATATGCGGTCCATTTCGCAACCCCCGTAATTAGTCATCTCGGACGGTTTTCCTTCTTTCACTGCCCAGCCACGTCCTAGCCATGCTGTGCCATTGGGTAGCCAGTCACTAAGATGAGCGTCTGGCATGTTGACGTCATGGTGCTGTCAGCTCCCGACGGCCGGGCGCCGGTGGGGGGACTCCCGGCATAGTTGGTTTCTCAGACACCTCCTGACGTCGTTGATCTTCTTTTCCGCCAAGCATGCTTTGCGGAGCGGCTTTCGGGGCAACGGCAGATCCAGCCGGTTCCCACTTCCCGTTTACCTACCTACTCGCTGTCATTAACTTTCGGTGGAGTTTTGTGCCGACGACCAACTCTTAACGGCAAGCCACATGTCGCGCCGGGAGGATGAGCGCACGAGCACAGTGGAGTGGCTTTGCGGCCTAAACCACTACACCAACTGTGCCGGCCTGCCTGCTTGTAGTCGTGCATGTGTAAACCTACCGAGTCACATTAAATCGAACTGTCAACCCAGCGAAGTACGGTACCAATGTGTACGTACCTTCTTATTATTCCGCTGTAAGTCTGAGCATATTCGAAGAATTATTTTCTCTCAATCGTAATCGTACAACAACAATTACGCTTAATAACAGGTTTTTCTTCGAAACAAGCAAATATGCTCAAATTTACAGAACAAACAAACACAGTATGAAAGAATGGAGAGATATGGTCATAGAAGTAATTTTACTGCTAGAAATTATGAAGAGAACAATCAAAGTGCAGGAAGAGAGTCCAGAGTACCTCACAAATCGGCAGCAAGCTGTTCATTCAGATGCCTGCAGTGCACTTCGTTGATTTTATTGAAAAGATTCGGTGGGATCCGCATTAGATGAGCACTGAAGTATGGGTACCGACCGAGCACACAACTATAGCGAGCGTGCACCAATCTCGTCTGGGTACGAGAGTGGCTGTACCGATTTTCGTAGGGCAGCCAGTAGCGTTCCTCATGCGAAAGCGCAATGTCCTCTGGCGGACGCAGATTCTCTTTGGCTGGGAAGTGAGACTAAAACGAGAGAAATTATTTGTGAATCACATAGTATATCTTGAGGTCTGTAAAAACAGATTCTCTATTTGTAAATCTTTTCAGAAATTTAAGCAAGAATAAACGTAAAATGAAACTACATATACTAAGATAGCAACAAAAAGCAGGTACGTTCAATGTAACTTACGTACTTGACACGACCAGCACCAACGGGCATCACTTGTAGAAAAGAAGGATTGCAAATCCACAACGAGGAAAAGATTGTCATTGTGGTACGGTTGAGTGTAGGTTGGAGGACGAGGCATCATCAAAACACGTCTTTGTGCTTCCGTCGGAGGGTTGGCTGAGCCATCTGACAGTCGTTCAGGCCAATGCAACTGCTTATGGCGTATGTCAGCGGTAGCAGCAGCAGCTACGTGTGAGGCGAACGCAGGCATTGACTGAACCACAGTGGTACTCTCTAGTCTGGACGTTGGGGTGCCTGACAAATCAGTGTACAAACTTATATCACAGTAATATTTAGCCCGGCTTATACGAACAACTTTGGAATGCCACCCTCAAACCACGATGCTAATATACGTAATTTCCTAACAAAAAAATAAAGTTCATAAAGAATTTACTGTAGTAAGACCGAAAACCACCGAAAGTACCTTTTCGTCGTTTTGTTCCATGCCCAGGCTTACGGCCAGCCTTTTTCGGCATCCTTTGCTCCACGAGCTGAGTTAGAGTTGTTGTAGAGAACCGCTCCCGTACAATGCGCACAAATTCATCTCGGGCATCAAGGAAAATAGCAACAGCTAGAGTGTGCGAACACACTCTCTGGTTGAAGCTACGGAACTCAACACAATTTGTGCTGTAACCGGCTGTTCCCTGCAGAGGCTGGCCACAGACAAAGCGCATTCCGTCTAGCTGATTGACCTTCTTTAAATCGTCTCCATCAAAAACACTGAACATCGATTTCTTGCCAGGGTTCTGAACCACCATCCCATTGGAACTAAGCTCGGAAGCTTTCTGGGACAGCTGTTTCCACATCTCGGCGGTCACTCCAAGCATATCCCGGCACTCTTCTGCCAAGGGGTCCTGTGCCTCTTGGTCTGGCAAATCAGACCGTACAGTTTCTGCCACGGTTTTTACTGGCATCAGGAACAGCTTTAACAGGTGGCCGGCTTTCTGATTCTGCGACATCTGAGCCCACCTTGCGGCATGAAGTTGGAGACTTGATCGCAAATGGTCAACAATTCTGTAGCTGCCGCTTCCCAACACAGCATTGTTCAGCTCACCAAACAAACCTGCAGTACACGTATGTATCTCCATCAAGTCCAGTCACATTAAACAGTATATAAGGCGACCATGCCATCAAAATCGTTAAAAATGCTATGAAAAGAAATCGAAGGGGTCTGACTCTAGTTGATGGGGGCAGGGAAGGCATCCTCAAACCTCCTGATACTACTGTATATACGAACAATAGAACAAACAAACCTGCATACATGTAACAGGTTATCCGCCGAAGGGGAGGGGGTTAGGGGTTCTGGCGCCGACCTGAGCCCAAATTTTTGGAGGGGGAGTTGGGCACTAAAAAACGCTCAAAAATCGCAATTTTAGGCTAAAAATTGTCAAAAATCGCTAAATTTGGGCTGAAATATGGCTAAAAGTGCTGTTTTACGGGCGATTTTAGCCATTTTTGTCTGAAAGTGCAAAAAATCGAAAGAATTACTCAAAAAATTATTTGCCAGTAAATCGTCTTGGGGTCCCCCTATCCGGGGATCTGGCCTAGGTCGGGTGGGGGCAGACCCCGACCCCCTGTTACATGTATGCATACCTGCCAAACACTGCTTCAAACGGTAGGCAAACTGATGCCACGGTAGTCGTTTTCCATCAGGTGATACTAACGCTTTAACTCGACTATTCATAGTCTCAGAATCGTTGTTGGTTACGCGTCCTGGAGGGTCACCAAATCCAGCTGAAAACGGTGGAAAATAGTAGACTAATTGCAGAGTTGTGCAGTGGTCTGGTACCACGCTAATACTGGGCACTGATATAGCCATACATACGTATTATTAACAAATCATAAATTACTATGTTAAAAAAGCCAATAATTGGTACACCTAGGTAATTGGCCAATATTGGTACAATAACTAGCTAGCAGCTGGCCATATATTCGAGAGGACATAGTAACAAAGGCTGTACGTATTAACAAAGCATAATTGCATTTATTTTGCTTGCCTCTTATACGATAGGGACGACCATAATTTGTCCACCAGTAGTCGGCTTTAGTTCTGAATAATTCAGAGAACAAGCCAGCCTCGGAAGACTGATGAACATCCTGCATCTCGTTCCAGGCCAATGAGAGAGCTGTCTGCCAAGTTTGAAATTCCTTATAGCAAGTGGCATCAAATAATCCACATTCCCTGATTCTGCAAGTGTATTCCATACCAATATTTAGCAATGTCTCGTTAATCCAACCAAATGGGCCAGTCCCAACTTGTCCGGATGACTGTGTACGTATTTAACTTACGCCGCCGTTTATGGTACTGGCACCACATGGTACCATTAGCCTACAGTAGGTACCGGTACCATATGGACAACGCACGGCGATAACGCGACGAATACGCTGAGGCGAACAATTTTTTGCGCTTATGTATTGGTTGCTACTTTTTGAGTTCGTCGGTTTTTGCTCATCCAAAATAACCTGGGCATTTAGAAAGGAATATGACAAAACGTATTCCATCCTTAAAACCTAACCTATGTTTAGAGGCAGGATCACGTGTTTCAGCACCAAAAATATCGTGCACAATCTGCTCCTTCTGCGCCTTCGTTAAACCAGCACACTTGGCAAGCATCGACTCGGCTGAAGTTCGCAGATGCAATTCACACAACAAATGCACTGATTTGTGCGGAGTAAACAAGGAGCACTGAGTCAAGCCGTTGATCAGAGCTTTTTTGTCATCAGATATCCAAGCCGATACGAACTGGCTACTACTAGCGCCTGAATAGAAATAAAGGAAAATCGCGCATCAGTAATACATTTTTATGTACCTGTCCACAGTTTCAGTTGTTCAGCCATCCAGTTGTAATCTTTCGTCTCTTTATGGTCAGACACCATAATCGCAAAAGGACGCAGCACATTGCGCCCGTTCTCTTGGTCCAAAATCAAAGGGTGACGGGCAGACATCAGAGTGACGTATCCACCAGACACAGCATTGAAAGTCATGTCAACAGTCACCACCGAACTGTGGTGTAACACGGCTTCTCGGAAGAACAATAGCATTTGATCACTTGCGAGAAATGCACGGGTAGACTGTTGGCCTGGGTAACGCTCCACCACGAAATTCCGAAGCAATTCCTCTGTTGGCGACTGGCACATTCGCGCTAACAGCTCGAAGTCATTACCAACAGATACCCCGCCTTTCCCTTTGCGACTGCCAGCTGTCCGCAAAGCAACGTTTCTGAGCTGCTTGTAATTGCGAGGATTAAACCCTGGACCCGCCGACTCAACTACAGTTCCTGTCTGTTCGGTTACTGCATGGAAAGCAGGTTGAGGGGAAGCCATCTTCACAGCAGAGCGCTCAAGGTTGAGGACACTTTTGGCAGTCGGATGAAAGGGTCGTCTTTTGTCCTTACTGGAAGCGTGTGCAGCAATTTGGAACTCATAGGGCTCACAGTTCCACTCATACGACACAATCGCCCATTTAGGGGCCAGGGGCTCTTGACTGAAGTATCCAAGGAAGAGCTTTTTCTTGAACTGCCTCTCCTGTGGATGAGTACAACAGCGTCGTCTGATCATCAGATCCCATCCATCGCCTTCCTTCAGCTTCTTTGCGACACGGCCTTTGCAAACAACTTCCATCACTGAACTATCAATACAGTAGAAATAATTGCTGCCGGACCACTTTCCCCAGGATCCATAAGAATCTCGTGACACATCATCAGGATGGCCGAGCTTTCTCAAGTCCACCAGAAACGTGGCAGTTTGCCCAGGACAAAGTTGCGGAACCGCAGTACACACCATCTGCTGACCATAGAACTCTTCACACTTGAATGCAAATATCTCTGCCACTTCCTTACACTCAGTGATTGCCTTTTTGCACAGCAAGGGCTGAAACAATAAGTAATTAATTAAAATTAATTAATTAATTAATTAATATTTTCTCTTATCTATGACCATTACAAGTACAAAACAAGTACACGCAAACATACATATAACAGGTTCCGGCCAGCGTGGGGAGGGGGAGGGGTTTTCCGTCAGGTGGGGTGGGTCGAGGGGTTTTCGCTCAGAGGGGGTCCAAAATTTGAAAAGCTCCAGAACGTCTGGAAATGCGTTTTTAGCACGTTTTCTCTGTAAGGAGGCTAAAAATCGCTATTTATCCTGCCAAATAGCATTTTAGAGCTAAAAACTAGCAAAAAATGGCAAAAAGGGCTTCTATAAACACCGATTTCTCTTAAATATCAGCAGTGGAAACGCCAAATTCGGTTTCCAAAACTTTTCAAGCGAATTTTAGGCTAAAAATTAGTGATTTCTGTGTCGCGCAGTGGATACAGGCTATATTTTATTGTGAGAGCGGTGAGACCAAGCGGCCAGAATCGGCTAAGGCATTTTATCGGAGTGAGTAATCTGAGAGCGATAAACAGATCATAAGAACATATGGCTGGCTAAACGAACGGCCGGCGGCCCACGTGCTGAATTAAGCAAGCAGTGCACATTACTACACTGTACATACGTAGTACGCGACTAAATTGAAAGCAGAATTAGACCGCACAACACACTACATACATACATGTAGCTTGACATTCTGACCCAGTTTGTTAGTACTGGAGCCACTACTAGTACTTGCATTTTTGGGTTGGCGGGGGTCGGTGAGGGACGTTGGCCTATCTAGCTAGGGGGTAACCCCCAAACTCCCTAGTACATGTATATGTATCCATACATGGGCCGGAAAAATCCGTACGTACAGAGTTCCGAAAATCTGTTTAGAGCACCTAAACCCGTATTACCTATCCGAAACCCTAATTAGAGTTCTTGAAACCCAATGTAGTGTTTACGAAACCCTTTTTTGAGATTTAGAAACCCTAATTAGGATTTCGAAACAATAATTACAGTTTAAGAGACCCAAATTGCGGTTTTTAAACCTTGAATAATTTACCCAAACCTTTACGATTTTGAAACTGAATAGAGTTTATACGTACATATTTCTTGAACCCTGTTCCGCGCTGATGAAACGCCAAAAAGGGCGTGCAAAAAATACGAAATGGCACGAGGGGTTTGGGTTCTGCTTTGCTGTTGATGCTGTTGTTTGTAGGTCATCAAAAAGAAAATTAAGAAAGCTATAGATAAGTTACTACAACAGCAGGTGGTATTTTTGGAAAGAGTCATTTTAGTACAACGTAAAAATTTCGGCTCCAACTATCCAAAAAATTGAAATCGATGGTAGCCAAATTATTTCACAATAGGTGAGGGGTCAGGAAATTATTACGACCCATTATGAGGGGGGAGGAGGTCCGAAATTGGGCAAAAAACGACCATTCCGTAAAATTCTGCTTGCATCTTGGTCGCTAGTTTAGTATTCTGGAGTTTTTTAATTTTTTTACTTTTTAACCTAAAATAGGGTTCAGCGTTCTCAAACCCCCAGAATCAGGCTGCATGGGGTTTGCCCGAAAATCGGGCTTGGGGTTAAAAAACCCAAACTACATGTATAAGTTCGAGAAATGACAGTAGTATTCGTTAACTTACTGTGTTTTGAGGTAGCTCAATTTCATCAGATCCAGAAAATGACTGAATCACAGAGGCAAATGAGGGTTCCTCCTGCATACCGGAATCGCTACTGGAGCGGCTTGGCACTGACTGACTACGTTTCCCCGGTGTCCCATCACTGCTGTTGATGATGCGAGCGATTTTCTGAGGTGGCGACCTATGTAAGAGAAAAGCATTAGCATAGTAGCTAGCAGCAATGCAAATTTTCTTACCTTCGTGCGCTTGAGGAGACTCCGGTAATATCGACAATTTCGCTGTCTACCAAGAGGTCAGAAACCGAAGACGACTTTTGTCTTGAATTCAATGGGGTGCTCGTGAGACAGTGACCATCAGCGAATAACATGGGTTGAGTTGCATTTAAGTCTGAAATCGGTCATTCAGCTACGTAGATGCCTTTAACAAATTCACGCAAAGGCCGCAAAGATCGGGAGCCTTGTTGCAGAGGATTTAATTATTAATTACGGGGTCATCAACAACTCTTACAGTACGTTCTGCTAGATCGCGCCCGCTATCGACTTTAGGTTTGGAAAACAGGGCCTCCGGTCCTGGTATGTAGCCTATACTGATGCGTGTCTCGGACGTTCAGCTAGATTGCGGGCCCGGTGCTGGTTTTTGTTTTCGAAAACAGGGCCTCCTCGTAAATATGCCTGCAATCATAATCCGGTATTATTGGGCATCTGGGGGTTCTTTTAGTTTTGGAAAACAGGGCATCCGGTGCGTAGCCTATACCGATGCGTAGCCTTGGCGTTCTTAAAAGGCTTACTACACTTGTTTATTCAAAAAGAAAAACAAAATAATAGTAGGTATGTAGTGTTTGTATGTACCTTCGACTACAGTAAAGCTGGTGTCAGTTCTTTGCCTAAACTGTGGTGGTGGAGAACCAGTGTGCCCTTGTTGTAGATGTGACCGCCTCATTTTTCATTGAATGAAACGACTTTATACACAAAAAGCAAAGTAGGCATCCGTTACATCACGTCATAGCAGCATTTCTGGCAAGTAAACGCACAAGAAAGAAAAACAAAAAAGTCGGAAATTTATTTTAGGTTCTTCTGTTTTCTTCGCATCGACGTTCTAGAGTTGGCGCCCGCCGGACGCGAACGGGTGCGACTGGTTGCGAAGTTGCGACTGGTTGCGATGTTGCGAAGTTTAGTAGTCGCCATTAATAATAGTTTTATTTTAATTTTAATATATTTAGATAACAGTAGCCCGGTCCAAAAATTCAATAGTCGGGCCAGGCAATGACAGAAAAGTTTAGTTTATATTTAAGTCAGAAAATGCAGTAAAAAGTTAAGCATCTGTTTTCATTTCATATCCTTGTAGACAAATTAAAAGCTGGAGTCACCCTAGCAATTTCTTAGCATGCGTTTTTCAGCTTTCCTAAGCGATACTGTGCCAAATTAGCAGCTAAACAATTGTCTTTACACTCAACATAGGTTTTTACACCAGACCCAGCTCAGGCTAAGGCTGAAGCTTCAGGCTAGCTTTGTTACTTGATATACACACAAACGGTTCATTGAATTCTCTTGTTATATATTATATTTGGCACATACCTCCTGGTTACTTTAGCATATTTTGACTATTTTGCTATTGTAGCAAAGTTCCTTTCCAAAGCTAGTTTGCTACTATGAATTTCGAATTAGTCTGTCAATACTTCCTTAAAAATTAGTTTAGCATTTATTACCTTCATCTGAAAACGGAAAGTGAACCTAGATATAGAATCGGAAATGATATTGTTAGTTTTGATAACAGATAGAAATGAAGTAGACATACTATACGTAGTACTTATAACGTTTAGTCTAAACGGAATAACGTACTCAATTTGGTATCAGTTTGGTTCTGGTTTACAGGTACTGTTTCCCAGCAAGTTAATAACAAATAGCAAGTTAATTTATTTTCGGGCGAAATCGGGTAGCAAATAGCAAATTCCTAGCAAGTTAATTTTGGGCAAAGCGCCACCTAGCAAATAAATAGCTAGTTTATTTCGGATTGAGTGAGGGAGCGAGAAATTTGCTAGGAATTTACTAGGAATTTACTAGTTTCACTCAGACATATTCATACGTACATTATCCCTATCTTTCGCCGCTTGGCCTGGGACCTGATGCCATGATATATACCCAAGTTTGGTTATGCTACGCATATAGCTAAAGTAGGGCTAATAGCCAAGTACGTATGGACGAAAGCCAGTCTCTACTCTGGGCTGACAGTTGATTCGGCAAATAAAAACTACTGAATGTGTTCATGTTAGGGATAAAGTTAGAGAAAATTCTTGCTGGTGCTTCTCTTTCTGCTGTTGCTTGTTCAGCTTGTAAAAACTGAGATACAATGTATAGTTTTGATTTTAAACGGTACCGGGGTTTTCCACTTTAATAAGGCAAATAGGAAAATGCCCAAAAAGGGTGACTTTTTACGTCCTTTTGAAAACCACAATGTTATAATAACTGTGGTGGTCGTATAATCGGAAAATCTTGCAGACATCGTTTGGTTGAGCGAAAAATTTGTAGAAAATTCTAGCAAATTGATAGCAAATGGATAGCAAATTACTAGCAAATAGCAAGTTAATAACAAATTAAATTCGAAATTGCAGTGCCTAGCAAGTAAATAGCTAGTAAATAAAATTCCTGACAGGTACAAGCAAGTTAATAGCAAGTTAATTAGAAAATAAATTAACTGGGAAACAGTATTTACAGATAAATCTTTGGCCGCCTCTGATATACGATGCATTCTATCTGTATTGCTTGGCACTGAATCGCAGTTATTCCAAGTATGGCAGCAGTCGACTTACGGATGGGAAGTCTCTTTGGAACTTCATGACTAATATCCATTTCAATGGTAACTGCCTTACCCGTGATTTCTTTAACAGTCAGGGAAATAACAACATATATGGTATCAGTACACATACAGTAGTGCACAAAAAAAATGTCCTCTCCACTTTTTCGGGTTCACTAAAATAACTGTTTTTCACTCAATTCTCAACAAATTTGAACCAAATTGTCAGGGTAGGTGCCCAATTGGTCCGGCTACTTGTGTTACAGTTTCGGCGCGAAAATTCAAATTTTGGCGGGAAATTTAAACGAAAATACGAAAATCAAATGGTCTCATAAAAACGGCTCTTACTCAAGAAATACAAAAGCTACGCCCGTGAAATCACGGCCACTTATAGACCCAATATAGTGCAATTTTATGTAGAAGTTTCAAAACCCTCGCTCAAAGTACGCGCGAGAATCCGATTTTCAAATTTGGCAAAAAATCGGGATTTATCATCATTTCCAAAGCTAACATTTTGAGGTTCACTAAAATTGCCCGTTTTCAGTCAATTCTCTGCCAATCTGAACCAAATTTTCAGGGTAGGTGCCCAATTAGTCCGGCTACTTGTGTTACAGTTTCGGCGCGAAAATTCAAATTTTGGCGGGAAATTTAAATGAATATGTGAATATCATATAATGGTCTCATAGAAACGGCTCTTACTCAAGAAATACAAAAGCTATTCTAGTGAAAGCATGGCCGCTTATAGACCCAACATGGTGCAGTTTTATGTAGAAGTTTCAAAACCCTCGCTCAAGTACGCGCGAGAATCCGATTTTCAAAATTGGCAGAAAATCGGGATTTATCCATTTCCAAAGCTAACATTTTGAGGTTCACTAAAATTGCCTGTTTTTAGTCAATTCTCTGCCAATCTGAACCAAATTTGCAGAATAGGTGCCCAATTGGTCTAGCTAACTCTGCTAGAATTTCGGCGCGAAAATTCAAATGTTGGCGGGAAATTTAGACATTAGCAAGAACATTTTTTGCAGGATACTTTGTAGTTTAAATTTCCCGCCAAAATTTGAATTTTCGCGCCGAAATTCTAGCAGAGTTAGCCAGACCCATTGGGCACCTATTCTGCAAATTTGGTTCAGATTGGCAGAGAATTGACTGAAAACGACCAATTTTAGTGAACCTCAAAATGTTAGCTTTGAAAATGGATAAATCCCGATTTTCTACCAACTTTGAAAATCGGATTCTCGCGCGTACTTTGAGCTAGGGTTTTTAAACTTCTACGTAAAACTGCACTATGTTGGGTCTATAAGCGGCCATGATTTCGCCAGAATAGCTTTTGTATTTCTTGAGTAAGAGCCGTTTTTATGAGACCATTTTATGATATTCACATATTCGTTTAAATTTCCCGCCAAAATTTGAATTTTCGCGCCGAAACTGTAACACAAGTAGCCGGACTAATTGGGCACCTACCCTGCAAATTTGGTTCAGATTGGCAGAGAATTGACTGAAAACGGGTAATTTTAGTGAACCTCAAAATGTTAGCTTTGGAAATGGATAAATTCCGATTTTTTGCCAAATTTGAAAATCGGGTTCTCGCGCCTACTTTGAGCGAAGGTTTTGAAACTTCTACATAAAATTGCACTATATTGGGTCTATAAGCGGCCGTGATTTCACGGGCGTAGCTTTTATATTTCTTGAGTAAGAGCCGTTTTTATGAGACCATATGATTTTCGCATTTTCGTTTAAATTTCCCGCCAAAATTTGAATTTTCGCGCCGAAACTGTAACACAAGTAGCCGGACTAATTGGGCACCTACCCTGAAAATTTGGTTCAAATTCGTTGAGAATTGAATGAAAAAGCGTGATTTTAGTGAACCCGAAAAAGTGGAGAGGACATTTTTTTTGTGCACTACTGTATATGGTACCGGTACACCTTCAAGTGGTACCATTATATGGTACCACTTCCTTATATGGTACTGGTACCATATATCGTACCCCTTCGATCGAGGCCTCAGGTGATACCATATATGGTACCGGTACACCTTCAAGTGGTACCATATATGGTACCACTTCCTTATATGGTACTGGTACCATATATGGTACCGGTACACCTTCAAGTGGTACCATATAGAGTGCGAACTGGTATTGGGTATTGGGTATTGGGTGTATTGGGGTGTTTTCCAGGTATTGGGTATTGGGTATTGGGTATTGGGGTTTTTACCCCCCCAATACCCAATACTAAATTGGACAATTAAAAATAGAGAAAAATCGATGTTGACCTGAAAAATTCATCTGAAAAAATCGAAAAAGTTGATCGATGATTCGGTTTAGTAAGCTGTTTTTGCGTTAAGGAGCCGTCCATAAACGATGTCGTTCCAAAATCCCGATTTTTGGAGCCCCCTCCCCCGAAAATCGCCTTACGTCGTTTCTAGGGGACCCCTAACCCTAAGACGACGTCATTTTCGGTCCCCCCGATAAAAGTGCAGTACATACAGAACTAGCTAATGTACGAGCACCGTACCCATGGCTATTGCGGTGGTGCACGCAATTTCCGGCCGAGTTAGGAAAAAAATTCGCCGGAGGTAAGAAACAGGACTGAATTACGAAATACTAAGTACCAAAACTGTTAGTATCTGTTAATTTTACACCCAAAATGGCTTGTAAATGCTTTCTGAAAGGCTAATTTTGTAAAATTTTCTCGCCGTGCTTCGGCAGTGGCCCAACCAGCCTCTTAAAATTTTTAATTGCAGTGCTAAAAATCTTGTGTACACAATTAGAATGTACCTGTCCGCTGAAATGAAATTTTTGGCCCAGCTATGCAAGTATTGGGTATTGGGTATTGGGGTATTGGGGGTCTCAGGTATTGGTATTGGGTATTGGGTATTGGGTTTTTTAGGTATTGTTCGCACTCTAGTACCATATATGGTACCACTTCCTTATATGGTACTGGTACCATATATGGTACCGGTACCATATATTGTACCCCTTCGATCGAGGCCTCAGGTGATACCACATATAGTACCGGTACCATATATGGAACCGGTACCATATATGGTACCCCTTCGATCAAATCATAAGGGGTACCATATATGGTACCCTTTCGATCGAGGCCTCAGGTGGTACCATATGGTACCCTTTCGATCGAGGTCTCAGGTGGTACCATATATGGTACCGGTACCATATATGGAAACGGTACCATATATGGAAACGGTACCATATATGGTACCCTTTCGATCGGGGCCTCAGGTGGTACCATACATTGTATATGGTCAGGGCCTAGAAAATCATGGAGTCATGGAAAAGTCAGGGAATTTAAAAAAGTCAGGGAATCAGGGAAAAGCATGGAATTTGGTGTCTGGTCAGGGAAAAATTTGATAGCAGCAGAAACATCTCGCCACCAAATGCTCCTGTTAGAACTTTACACACCACCCTTTTTCAATATCGGACTTCTGACTTTCTACTACTACTTAAACTAAACATTAAGCCTCAGAATGCCGTTTAAACCAATGTTTCAAAAGTTTCTCTCCCTGGTTGGTCAGAGAATTTTGACTTTGGTCATAGGAAAAGTCAGAGAAAGGTCAGAGAATTTTGCCATGCAAAAGCCGCACGAACCCTGTTTTAACTCCCTTCTGTATCAATATAAGAAACGAAACCTACATGGACTTGTACAAGGTACTTGAACTATGCCTAGTGAATGCATACAGGATGTACCTAGCCTGTTTAGTTTAATTTTCGAGTTTTTGATCCACGAATCTCAGTCTCAAAACATACAAAACCGAGATCTAAAGGTATACCATTTATAGTTAATACAGGCTTACTTATAGATTCAAGGTCAGGCTTAGACTTAGGGAAACTTTTGTTTTAAAAGCAGTTTATGCTTCCGGTACCATATATGGTACCACCTGAGGCCTCGATCGAAAGGGTACCATATATGGTACCCCTTATGATTTGATCGAAGGGGTACCATATATGGTACCGGTTCCATATATGGTACCGGCACCATATATGGTATCACCTGAGGCCTCGATCGAAGGGGTACCATATATGGTACCAGTACCATATAAGGAAGTGGTACCATATATGCTACCGTTTCCATATATGTGTACTGATACCATATATGTTGTTATTTCCCTGACTGTTTAACGTTCCCAATTCGCGACATTGATGTTGACTGCCTCACAAGGCAAAGAAAGGAGTTTACTTTCTTGGGCGTGGATGGATTGTCCCGGGCGGGGTTAGACAGACGCCGAGCATTTGGGTTCATCGCGCATCTCCATATTTGCACATACATGTAACAGGGGGTCTGGGTGGGTCTGCCCCCCCACCCGACTTAGGCCAGACCCCCGAGACGATTTTCCCGACCCCCCTCCGATTTTTCCGGCAAGTAATTTTATTAGCAAATTTTTGCGATTTTTTACAATTTCAGACACAAAAATTTCCAAAATCGCCTGCAAAACAGCACTTTTTAGCTGTATTTCAGCCCAAATTAGCGGTTTTTGGCGATTTTTGGCCAAAAACTCGCGATTTTTTCGATTTTTGAGCGTTTTTTAGTGCCCGACCCCCCTCCCAGAATTTTGGCTCAGACCCCCCGGCCGGCGCCAGACCCCCAACCCCCCTTCGGCGGATGACCTGTTATATGTATGCATTTGCACCATGTAGAGAAACAGATGTTATTATTTAAATTTCCACCTCTCCCTTGATTGGTATATTTTAGATTTTCAATCTCCTGTTTTATGTCCTAAACCTAAAATTTTGATAATTTTATTCAATTCAAATTTTGCTGACTACAAATTCGCCACTAACTACGACTACGTAAATCGAGAAATTTTGAGACTAAGTCTACAACTTACTTTTGGCGATTTTTGGAGGCCACTAACTACGACTACAATTTAAAATTTGCAAAAGAAATTGGTCTAGTTCTATGGTACATATCAGTACCACGGTATCGTACTATAAGGGCTGTTAATAGTACTTCCGTATTTAAGGCTCCCCAGGTACTGTAAACAGCAGTTACATGTAACGGTAGTTTGTCCAGTATAATTTGTCCTTGTCAAGGGTCTAAAGGTGTTTGTCTGGCATCGGCGTGTAGCATAGTGGTTTATGCATTGGACCGGAAATGCAAAGGTGCTGGGTTCGATTCCCAGCTACGCTCTTGCACATGCCTAACTTTTTCACCTTGCTTTCCATACACTATTCGTGCAGAAATTGCAGGTAGTGCAAATAAAGCTTGGATACCGTGTATAGTGAGTAGTCTGAACAAAGCGAAGTTCAGGAGCGACGGGCCCGGTCTGGTTGGACGAGCGAGCAGAGCGATGGCCAGTTTATTGGTTGAGCAACCGAATGTCCACAGGAGAGATGAAGCTGGTAGCCAAAATAGACATAGCCAGCAGATGTCAGCCAGACTGCACTCTCGGCTCGAACGACTTCAAACTGGTACGTACTGTTGTTTGGTATTGGATTTTCAGAATGCGTATATGTGTATGTGTATACACATTCACTGTCAAATATGTATGGTAATTTGTGTATACACTCCAGAAGAACAATGTGTATTTTTGTGTATTGTATGTGTGTTGTACAGAAAATGCAAATTTGTTGGCCAGATATTGACTAAGAGAACTAGAAAAATCAGATCTGTCATAGTCCACTGTTTGAAAACTAGGACATCTTTGAAACTGAGTTACATAGAGCCGTAGTTTAGGCTTTGTGAGGATATCTGCTATACTCTTAGTACGGCAAAAACATCAAAATTTTTGAATTGTGTTGCATACTTTATCGATTTTTGCCGATCAAATACACGCACAAAAATACACATTTCGAGTTCTGTTTGTGTATGGTGAGGTGTATCGAAGTTTCAATGTATGTGTTTAAACATTGAAAAAACAATGTACGTACAGGGTGATTCACCTATCCCGCCCGGTTTCGCAAGCTCAGAACATTTTCGTTTGTGGACGAATCTGCTGATTTTTTAATATGATGTGTGGACACACTTCGAATTTTATTGCTTCAAATTTCAACAAATTCCATGCACTATATCACTAGTTATGGACTTCAACGTGATGGTCACTGTTTTCAATCACTTTCTGCAGCCGCTGGTCTGGTGGTATTCCACCCTCCACGCTGGTTGGTGGACGCTTTTCCGAGTTTTGTTGGACACACTGCCCTCTTCGATAAGCCATTGATGCCACCAGCGGATGCTGGTATCTCCTAGAGGCTCGCGTTCTATCCCAATTTGCAGGCGGAACATTCTCAGTGCTTTTGGTCCACTCAAAGTGTACCGCGCATTTTAGACGTTCCTTCACCGAAAAAGCTATCACAACTACTAAAAACGTCGGTTTGTATTGAAAAGTGAATAAAGCGTCAACCTACTATGGTTTAAGAATGTTTTCAACACTCAAACACTGGCCTAATCGCGCACAAGCCAAATGTATTTAGCGCCAATGATGGAAATTTCAGTTTGCGGTAGAATTGCCCGTTTTCAGGCATTTCGCGATGAAATAAGCTGAAATTTTAAACAATAAAATTCAAAGTATATCCACATATCATATCCAAAAATCAGCCGATTCGATCCACAAACAAAAAAGTTCTGAGGTTGCGAAACCGGGCGGGATATGTGAATCACCCTGTACTGTAGTTTTGTTTTCTGTATGCTATATGTGTACTGTATGTGTTTACACATTGAAAAAAAAAACAATGTATTTTTGTGTATGGTATACATATGTGTATGTGTATGCACATAAACAACAGTACTGGTACGTCCTCTCAATCACTGCCACCGTTCTCTTCTGTTTCCAACAGATCAACCACTTTCTACTGGTCTAGGTGGTCAGCGACCTGGCCGGCGATTTCTGGCGTTATGGTCGGTTACCGCCGGCAGTTCCCGAATGCGGTTTTGGAGGCGAGCTCTGCGACAACACCAACTTGATCGTCGGTTGTTTGCTGGTGGCTCTGGCGCTCTTCATCACCGCCCTCGCTCTCTACTGCAACAAGAAGAGGTCGGCTGCTTCTTCAGATCCCGTCATTACGTAGTGGTTAACAAAAGTTTTGAATGAAAAAATAGCCTTTTTTAAATTTCTATTTCAACATTTTTTCCGTGCTTGCAGGAGACGTAGTACGCATCAGAAACTGAAACAACGTACTTCGGTTCGCAAACGTAGCGTTACAGATTGACAGCATTTCGGCATTAGGGGGTGGTAAATTTGCAAATCCTTACGGGGCTGAGGACAGGCAGGGGTTGCGTCGGCTGATGGGGGTAGAGCGTAGAGGGGATGGGATGGTAAGCAAAAAGTCTGTTTTTTTTACTAAGTTAAGGTTTTTCGTTTAGTTTCGTTAAAATATGCTATTCTGAGTTCATTTAAACCAAATCTACGCATACTATTAACATAATTTTCTATACAAAATTCTTCCAAAAATTCCTGAGGAGATAGCGGCGGCCTCAGGGGATAGGTCAGAGCCGGAGGGGGTCAATCCCCCTCAGTCTCCCTTTGCCTACTGCACAGCGACTGCTGCGCTTCACGAAACCTATTTTAAGCTTAAAAAAGCTGCTGGAACTATATAACATCGTACCGCCCACCAGCCACTGTCAATCTTATTGGAAGGAAAATGGCATTCTTTGTTTAGACATGAAAGTGAGTTGCGAGGCATGAAGTGGCGTATTGGAAGAGACAAACTAGTGAAGGCATCCAGTATGACGAAATCAGTACGATACTTGCTTTGGACCACGTTGACAGATGAAGGCAAACTGGTGTTTGTTTAGTTGAGCTCTATCTACAGTTTGAAATCGGCACAGTCATCTCTGGTAGGAGTGACACAGAGTGATGTAGTCTATGATGGAATTATCTGCACTCCGGTGGAGTTTGAACAAGTTCGCGACATCGATTTTGACAAAATTGACTTGGCTCTCTTAAACCAGGTACTGCCTGGCTTTTGCACCTGGTTTTTCCGAAAGAAGCTCCCAAAAATATGCACATCTGGGCTTATCTTAGGTTTGTCTTTGCGTAAATAACACTATGGACGAATTTTTGATTTCAACATGTTTTGTATGTCTGGACCTGCACGGTGTAAAATGGCAAATGTACAATGCCTCAAACAAGCAAAAACATTACAAAAATACAAGAAAAAATACAAATAGAGGGAAAATCGAAACAGTAAATGCCAAAGGCAATGCTATTTGCACATCATAGTTCATTGACAAATGAGGGCTTGTTTTACGGAAAGACCTGCTAGGCAGGAAAAATGACAAAAAAACAGGCTCAAAATTGGTTTAGAGAAGAATCGTAGGGGTTTCCTGAAAATAAGAGGTGGTGGAAAACAGGTGCAGTTCTCGGGGAAAAGGGAATTTTTACCCAAACCCGATTTCTAAACTAATTTAACCCAGGCCCCCTACCCTAGGGCCCCAAGGAATCCACTGGCTGTATTTTGGGGTGGGATGACGCTGACCAAAACCGAATTCTTTTTGCTCCAAAGTGCGGGCGCCACTCTGTTTAGGGCTTCTCGTCCCAATTTGGCATTAATAGTACTCTCAAATCCCTGTTTTGAGCTACCATTTACAGTGTAAATCTGCCGAGCAGGGTTTCAGAAGACCAGTTTCAAAACCTAAACTATGGTTCTACGTAGGATAGAATCGCTTGGAAGCCCTAAAACAGGGTTTCTGGGCACTGTAAACTAAAGTAACATTTCAAGGACATTGTTTTGCAGTTTAGAAACGGTTTAGACACAATTTTAGTCCTCAAACTGCAAGGTCCACAGAAATGGTCGCTGAAACCTACTTTTTCACCCAAAAAGCTCGTTGAAAGTAACCCCCGTTGGGCCTGCGTAGTACCGAAACCCTGTTTTTGTTCTGTACGATTATTCCCTGGCCAAAAAAGCCGGCTAGTACACGTATGTATGGAAAACTTTTGTTGGGATGCGCGGTTCTAAGTAAATAAAGAACGCTATTTTAGTTGAACTCGCTGAACTACGAAAGATTGGCTCAATTTGTTGGTCTGTGTTTCAATGAAACAATCGTGGCTGACGGCAAGAAGCTCTGCGTTCTGTGGAAAAATGAAAGTCGTGGTTGTCTCAAAGTACGTATCAACTTTGCCAGCGACAGCCACCTCTACTAACAGTTGCAAAGATTTCTCTTCAGGATTGCATTTACGATCCAGATTTCGACCTGGGAGGCAGATTCCAGTTCTCATTCATTTATGACATAGTGCGGGTGTGTGAACTCACTCTGTTTGAATTCGTTGTCCATCTATCTCTGTTTGTTTCAAGGGCTTTGACTACCTGCACAACCGAACCGCGCTGCCGGCCCACGGCAACCTGACATGCAACAACTGTCTGGTCACCAACTATTGGGGCATTAAACTGAGTCAGTTCGGCCTCAACAATCTGATCACTAAATTGGCTGACTCCAACTCGATTCTGTTCGAAACTGAAAGTCGCCACGGTTTGTTTGTTCGTTTGTTTGTTAGGGTTGTCTGTAAAACAAGCAGAACACAAAAATAACAATGTTGACAATTTTTTGCAGATCTACTGCATGCGGCTCCGGAGCTCTTAAAGGAGAGACAGAAGAACAGACGACCACTGTCAGCCTGTAAAGAGGGTGACATCTATAGCTTAGGCACTCTCATGTTTGGGATCTGCTTTCGCCGCAGTGTTTATGAAGGAACAACTGCCTACCAAATCGGTTTGTTTCATTTTCCCACAAACTAAAGAATAAGCAGGGGGCAACACATAATACTGGGTTTCAGAGTTAGTACATTATACTGTTGGAAAGTCCGGGGTTAAAAAACAGGTTCAGGTTCAGGTCAAGTCCAACATCGAAATTTCAGGTTAAAGTCCATCTTCTAAAAAAACCTGGACAATACGTTCAGGTTCAAGTCCACCTACACTGTATATTTCCAAAAACTGTAGAAACTACTATGCGCTGGTTGCAACTTTTCTGAGCTATAAGCCTTTCTACTGGTAGTGAAAAACATACATCAGACTTTACAGGGCAGTGTACTTTCGTTTTCTGACGTTTTCAGTTTGAAAAATAGGTGTAAAACATGAAATTTTTAAAATTTTGTGCAATCCTGCCGAAAATTTTACATTGTTTGCCTAAAAATTGCACTCGAAATTTGAACCTATTGAGTTAGTCCAATAAAACGGAACAGGTCCACGTGCGGCTGAAACAAAATAGGTTCATGTTTACGTTCAAGTCCACAAATTTTTAGGTTGAAAACCTATTAATAGATCCAGGTTCAGTCGGACTTGCCAACAATAGTATATTACCCCCAGCTAGAGGTCAATACCCACCCGTTCCACTCCTGAGGATCCGATCCGATCTGATGCGCGGGGGCCTTACCCCCTACGCTCAGACCTACAGTATGCAGTCCATTGCGCGACCCCCGTGGTTCGTCATCTCGGACGTTTCCCTTCTATCACTGCCAGCCACTCTAGCCATACTGTTGGGCGCCAGGTACTAAGAGAGTCCCTGGCGCGTTGACGTCATAGTGATGTCAGCTCCCAACGGCCGCCCGGCCCTACGGACTAAACCAGTAGCCCTTATTACTGGTTTCTCAGACAGCTCCTGTTGTCATTGATCTTCTCCTCCAACGTGGCATGCTTTTGGAGCGGCTTCGGTGCAAAAGCAGATCTAGTCGGTTCCCATTTTACCTACTCGCTGTAACCAGCTTTCGGTGGCCTGGGTTGAGCGTTGTGCCGACGATCAACTCTTTGCGGCAAGAAACTTGCCGCGTCGAGAGGATGAGCGCACGACGTCGCGCACAGTGGCCATGCGGCCTAAACCACTACACCAACTGTGCCGGCTGGTAGCTACGTCATTCGTGTAACAGGTCATCCGCCGAAGGGTGAGTGGGGTTGGGGAGTCTGAGCTGAAATTCTAGGGAGGGGGTTGGGCACTAAAAAACCGCTCAAAAATCGCTAAAAATCGCAATTTTTTGCTGAAAATCGTCAAAAGGCGCTAATTTTTGCTCAAATATTGCTAAAAAGTGCTGTTTTACAGGCGATTTTAGCAATTTTAGTGTCTTAAATTCTAAAAAATCGAAATTTTGCTAAAAAAATTACTTGCCAGAAAAATCGGACGGGGTCTGGCCTAGTCGGGTGGGAGGCAGACCCTCTATTACATGTATGAGCTGCGTACATAGCTGCATTGGCTCCTAACTGTGTTTCTGTACAAACGTTTCAGAGGTGCTTGAAAAGCTCTCGGATCCACGACATGGAATAACTCCACAGATTCTGTTTCCCAAAGAAGGTGCGCAACCGTTTGTAGAGCTGGTTCGAGCCTGTTTGGACGGAGAATCTGAGAATCGACCTAATATTAACCAAATCAAACAGCGACTGGAACTGATTCAGCCCAGCAAGTACGTACAGTAGAGTTTTCGCTTTTCTGTTACAAACGGAGCAAAAGGTTTTTATGTGCGATTTGACACGTACAAATTCAACCGAGTTGGGTAAATCTTTTTTGAATGAAAGATAATTTTTTAAAGATTGGTGAAATATTCATTAAAATCCTTTGCTTAGTTACTGCGATATTTGCTGTCAAAGGCAAAACAATGATTTTAGCAATGAACAAGAGGGATTCAAAACAACCGAGCAGATTTTTTGCTGTAGCAATCGTAAATGTCAACCGATTTGGGTAAATCTTTTTTGAATTAAAGATTGATAAATTCTTCAATGATTGGTTAAATTTTTATTGGGATACACTGCTTAGTTGCTGAGATATTTGCCCTCAAAGTGAAAACAGTGAATTTAGCAAATAAACAAGCGCGACTTTTATTATTCTGTTGCACTTCATCACAAAACAGATTCCTACTACTGTTGTTTGGGTATGGGGTTTTCAGGAATCGGTTCGGTATGGGTAGGTATTTTTCGGCATACCCAGGAATCGGTTCGGTATGGGTAGGTATTCGCAAAAATACCGGTATACCGGTATTTATTCGGTATTTGCTGAACACGTTTCACTAAGTCAAAACACTGAATTTCCCATTTTACAAGGCCATGGATTTAGTCATTTCCAAGTTTAGGGGCTAGAAAATCAATCGAAAGCAATGGGATTTACAGTTTTTAGGAATTTTTTGAATCTTTAAAGTTTCACTGAAGTGGAAATCATTTCTGTAAATAATTTCGGTTAAGAGAAATGCTTCCATTGTACTGTAGTTTTAAGGCATACTAGTGTACAGTATGGAGATCTAAACCAGCAGTGACAAAACTCGGGGTTATTTTGTTGATTGTAAATGTACTGTAATCAAGTACATAGAGACTTGATTATTAAGCAGCAGAGGAAGGTTTAGCGAAAACTACACCAACGCTTTCTAATGAAAAAGCAAGTTTGGGACAGGGAGTAGGGTCAGAGGACTAAAAATCCTTTAAATTCGATTTTTTGGGAGGATATCGTAATAGAATGTGTTTCTGCATGGCCCAAAAATGCAAATTTACAAAGAAAACATTGTGATCATAGGGAATTTTCGATAAAAATTACACTAAGCTGGACGAAAAATACCGATTCCCAAATACCTGGGTATTGCCAAAATAATCGGTATACCCGGTATGGGTGTTTATTAAAATACCTGGAATAGGTAGGTATTTATTGGGTAGGTATTCCCAAAAATACCCATTTTTCGGTATGGGTTCGGTATACCCAATCAACAGTAATTCCTACTGCTGAGGCTAACGAGACTTTACTGGTGAAGTAAGCGAGTGTGTGTGTCAGTCACCAGTAAAGCGTCGTTACGACGTTAGCCCTCTGTAGTAGGAATGTGTTTTATTGTGAACTGCAACGGAATCCCTCTTGTTCACTTGCTATAGCAACAAGTCACCTGGGTTGTTTTTTACGGGCCCTGTATTTTTTTCTTTGGGGGAAAAGTCACGCCAAAGAATAGCTACTGTAAATTGCCTTATAGCCTTACAGCACCTACAATGTAAGTGCAACTAGACATGCGAGTTATTTTTAGTTGATTTTAATGTTAAATCTCATCGCAAAATGAAAGTTAATTCTCAACAGATTTTTGACAGAGTGGCTCGAAGTTTGCATGTTTGATCTGAGTGTGTAATATGTATGAGCCTTATCTGTGTGTAGGTGTTCTAGTGAACGACAGCGCGTTGAATGGCTCTTTTTGAGTATGCATGCCCTGCCCTGCCCTGTTCTGTTGCGTTCCGTTCCGTTCCGTTGCGTTCCGTTCTGTTCTGTTCTGTTCTGTTCTGTTCTGTTCTGTTCTGTTCTGTTCTGTTCTGTTCTGTAAGAAGAATAGAGGAGAAGAATGTTCTGTAAGGTACGGAATAGAGTAAAACAACAACAACAAATCACCTGAGGCCTTGACCGAAGGGGTACCATATATGGTACCACTTACCGATTTTAAGGAACGATACCATACATGGAGGTACTTGAGGTTGAACTGATAAGGTAATTATTTCCATAACTGTTTGAAGTGTCAATCTTTCAGACGGCGCACAGTGGTCGACCACATGATGCAGATGATGGAGGAATACGCTAGTAACTTAGAAAAACTGGTGCGCGATCGCACGGCCTTGCTACAAGAAGCACAGGAGAGAGCTGATCAGTTGCTGTTCCAGCTACTGCCCAGGTTGGTCCGCTAAATCTTTTGGTCAGCCGGACCAGTCTTTCCAGGTCAGTGGCAGAATTGCTGAAAACAGGACAGCAAGTGGAGCCGAAGTTGTTCAAGACAGCTACCATCTATTTCAACGATATCGTTGGCTTCACAACGCTGGTTGCTCATAGCTCCCCCATGCAGACCGTTCTCTTGTTGAATTCTCTCTTCTCTACCTTTGACCAGATCATAGATGGATACGATGTCTACAAGGCAAGTTGGCACCACATGTGCTTGCTTAGGGGTCCGAAGAGAGGTAGAGGAACAACCCAGTCTATGTTGTCTCTTCTCTTGGCTGAAGCTCTCTGAAATTTCATCAGAATTGCAAGCCAACTGTTTCACTTCATGAAGCGCTTATAATTAAAGGTAGAAACGGCCGGTGATTCATATATGGTCGTGTCAGGAGTGCCACAAGAAAATGGCGATGAACATGCTGTTCAAATAGCAAAGATGGCCGTCGATATGTTGGAGGTGAATGGAAAGTATTTATACACGTAGTTTTGGTTGAAGGGGGGCGGTCCCACCAGATCGGATTTTCGGCAAAACTCCCTCTCCGAATTTCTGGAAATGGCTTTAAGCTTTTTTCAGTCAAAACATGGCATTTTTTAAGCTGAAATCAGGTATTTTTATCGTTTTTTCGGTTCATATAGGTTTTCAATTTTAATGCCATCTTTTTTGGCCCACAAACCCCTAAAAGGTCGACAATTCACTTTTGTACTTGAAAAAGGTCGTCAAAACCCTACTTCGCACCAGGAAGTGGTACGCATACATGGACCGGAAAAAACGGTAACAGGTAGTCAAAATCCGAAAATTTGTGGGTAGGCTTTAGTGTTGTTAGGCTCTTTTTTAAAAAAGGCCTTTTTTTGAAGGCCCGTTTCGAAAATTTTTTATTTTATTCACAGTATGGAAATTTTGGGGGAAAATCGCTGAATTTAGCCTCAGATATACATTAGCAGTGCAGTTCTATCAATATCTTGCCTATTCTAAGCCTAAAAATAAGTTCTGAAGGGCAGCAGCCACTCTGTGAGCAATGCTGCAGGTACATAGAATGTCGACTCTCAGGCTGTAACACTGTTTGAACCAAAATATCAGCTTTTCTATTTAAAGTTGCTTCTGATGCATCCTTGCATCTCCTACAAGCTATATCTCATGCTAGGAAAAAATTCTGAAGAAAAAAATTCGAAATGAAAAATTTTCATAAAAAAAGCTTTTTTTGGCTTTCAAAAAAATTTTTTTACAACTCTAGTGGGCTTACCGATTTGGGGGGTCGCGGCAAATTTTGGTGGGTGGGGGCCATTACCAGCAACAAAAGTGGGCTCCACCAGGTGGGTGGGTGGGGTGGTTTAGGGAGTGTCGACCCCAAGTTGGGGTGCACAACCCCCGCGGTCCATGTATGATGGTGCCGCCAGCAAAAAAAACTGAGCAAAAGCGTAACGAAATGTTTGGCTTGTTGGGTTTTTTGGATAAAGGTGCATTGTGCAGGCAGTGCGAGAATTTGAAGCTCCACACTTGAAAGACCAAAGCCTCCAGATACGCAGTGGAATTCACAGTGGACCAGTGGCTGCTGGTGTGGTTGGAGTGAAAAGTCCACGATACTGCTTGTTTGGAGATGCGGTATTCTCAATTTTTTACTATGTACTTGCACGACTACTAATTATGATCATTAAAGTCATACATGTAACAGGTCATCCAACGAAGGGGGTTGGGGGTGTGGCGCCGGCCGGGGGGTCTGAGGCCAAATTCTAGGGAGGGGATTGGGCACTAAAAACGCTCAAAAATCGGAAAAAATCGCAAATTTTCGGCTAAAAATCGTCAAAAATAGCTAATTTGGGCTCAAATATGGCTAAAAAATACTGTTTTAGAGCTGATTGTGGGACTTTTTGTGTCTGAAATTGCAAAAAAATCCCAAACATTTGCTCAAAAAATTACTTGCCCGAAAATCCGAGGGGGTTGGAAACATACATGGGCCGCGGGGTATCCACCCCCGAACTTGGGCTCGACTCTCCCCAACCGACCCCACCCACCCACCTGAAGCCGACTTTTGTTCCTGACCCCACCCCACCCACCAAAATCGCCGCGACCCCCCCCAAACCGGTGGGGCCCACCCCCAAATTTTGGGATTTTGACTACCCCAACCAATTTTTCCGGCCCATGTATGGTTAGAAAAGTCGTCTTGGGGGCATCCGGGGGGCTCTGGCCTAAGTTTGGTTGGGGGCAGACCCCTGTTACATGTATGGTGGTAATGATTTGGCGACCCCCTCCCTCTGATGCCATACGTAATCTTTGCACGCCTCTGGAAGCATGCAAAAAAGGCTGCAACTATGTAGTTTGCCCTTCCTAGAAATTGGTTGACAGAGCTGCAAATTTGCATGTTTTGAAGCCGTGGACCCGGACCCATGTATGTTCCTCTTTACGTATATTAGGTAAACGTTGCATCTCGCATGGAAAGCACTGGAGAGTCAATGAAGGTTCAAATAACCGAACCCACGAAAGAATTGCTGCATGCTTTGGAATACTTCGCCATTCAGCTGCGCGGACAAGTTGAAGTGAAAGGAAAAGGCCTAATGGAGTCGTATTGGCTTTCCGTCAAAGTGCCGCTGCTGTAGGAAGGAAAGGCATAGTGAAGTACCAGAGAGGATATTATATCAAGTACCTCGTATGGGTGGGTAGCCCGAGTTTCTTATTTTCTCCATACGAGAAAATCATTCCTTTCATAATAAGGGTCAGCAGACAGCGAGAGTCGTGTTTTTACAGACGGGCCCTCTAAAGAAATTTACAGTACTTTGGTATGAATTTTCATGTGCAGAACATATTTGCGTTAGTTATATTCAGTCTGGGACGTAACTCCGTTTATGCACTGGTACCATGTGGTGCAAAATCTGAACGTAGTGGTACCCTATGCGACACATCTATAGCGAAACAGCTACACTTTATAATACCATAGAGTGTAGGTAGCATACATTTATGGTGCCACTAGCCTAGGTACTGCTAACATATATATAGTGTCATATGGCACCTTATATGGTGTCAGTAGCATAAATGGCGTTAAGTGTCTGATTGATATTGTTGTGCGTTTTTTGCAGGTAAGGATTTGTATTAAATTAACACGGTACCTATTAAGGGTAGTACTGGTATTCGGGTTTTTCCAAGTATACTGTACGTAAGATATTGGTAGGGTGTTGGGGTTCTCGTGTCAAAGTCAGAGCCTGAGAACGGCAGAACGTTATGTGGCGCAGCTTATTTTGCCACTGTTTTCACGCTCGACTTTTATCCTGCATCACATATGTACCTGGCCCACTGTTGCCAGGTTGTTGATTTCCACCAAAATCGGGGTAATTTTTCTGTGTTTGTTGGGTAGAAATTTCGTTTGGACGATTCGAGGAATAATTTGGCTAATTTTAGAAAAATCTGAGTGAATTCTTGAACGAATTTTCTGGCCGGCAATTTTCTAGTATTTTTAAGCTTTATCAGTCATCCAGACTAGGGATGCAAATGGTATCCGGTATTATTTGGTATTATTCGGTATTATTTGGTATTTTCTAGGTATTTGGTATTATTTGGTATTTGGTATTTTTTTATACCAAATAATACCAAATAGTTTAAATAACTAAACAGTTAGTTTTTAAGCGATAAATTCTGCATATTTTCCAACTGTATACCATGTCAGAGCTCTTCTGTTCAGAGTTTTCTCCTTATTTCTAATTTACTAAAACTTTAACAATGCAGATACGCAGAACAAGACGTCTCTTTACCGTTTCTGAGCAACAAAACAATAAAGAATTCTGACAAGTTTAGCTTATAACAAACAACCATTCATGGAAAATTCTCAAAAAGTGGGAGGGGCCCCATGAAACGATGCAAGGCGATTTTGGGGGAAGGGGTTCCGAAAAATCGGGATTTTGGTACGACGTCGTTTATCGAGACCGAGCCTAGACCGCAAACGTCACAACGTGCTTGCCCATTTCCCGAGTAAGTGAAAAACCATCAAATTCTGCTCGTTTTCTTTCTCGGCATGACTAGATTTCTTTTAGATGCAACAAAAACTCTTCCACTGAGGCAAAACTTATATATTTTTGCATAAAAAACAAAAAGTATGACTTTGCGCTCATTCCAAACAGCTAGCGACTTGTTTATCAACTATTTGGAATTATTTGGTATTATTTGGTATAGAAAATACCATCTGCTATTTGGTATTTGGTATTTGGTATTTTTCATACCATTTGCATCCCTAATCCAGACTACTATTTTTACGTTTGTACGTGAATAATATTGATCGTTCTTCGGCTCTATTTCTACTAAACACGTTAGGTGCCGTTATTTATCAATACGTAGAAGCTTTATCAAAACTGAAGGTAGCCACTGAAAATCGAAACAGATGAGGGTTATAGAACTACTGGTGTAACTAGCTAAACAACATTCCCGTGCATTTGCACAGTAGTTTAGCTGTATAATACCGTGCTTAACTTTTTTAGACGTACAACGGCATGCATTTGCAATAGCTACCTACTGTACATACATTGGTGGATGTGCTGTGCCAAGCTTTTTAACTGTAACAATAAATTGCCGGCGAAAACGGACCTATAAACTGGCTGGAAAAAAGGCCTAAACCGGATCGAAACGAGCCGTTGTAATTACTTACCTACGTACATACAGGGTGTCCCAAAAAAAATGACAACATTTCTTTTTGCTGCCATTTTCGCAATTTTTGACCAAATTGTCTGAAATTTGAAATATAAGTGGCAAAAAAGTGGGAATTTTATGTGTTAAAATTTGGTGCATCAGGATTGACCCAGTCCTGAGTAATTCAACAATATATAAAATTGAGAATTTTCAATTAAATGTAGAAACAGCATCAAAAATGGAAACTTTTCTTTTTGCTGTATCTTCTTTAATTTTGGTCGAAATTGGATGAAATTTTGAATATATGTGCAGAATAACGGGTTGATTTGTAAGTCAAAAGTCGGCGCATGAACCCAGCCCAGCTCTTGACATAAAAAATCCCGATCACTATACAACGACAACATTGATTTTCGTGCCCCTTAGCTGTAATGAAGCTCCTGTAAGCGTAATTCAGTCTGTCACCCGAAACATGCTAAGAAATGTTTATGATGCTTATGGGAAACGGTTGCAGCAGTGTATTAACTCAAACGGAGGTACTGTAATTTTAATAGTGAAATTCTATTTTAATTTAATATTAATATAATAGAACTAGCCGAATTTAATTTTAATTTAATATTAATATAATAGTCCCCTGTTAATTTTAATTTAGATTTAATATTAATACTATTAAATATCAATTTTAATAGTATTTTAATAGCTTTTTAATAGTATATTCTAAAATGCAGTCGAAAAGTTTTGGAGACACTTCAGCAAACTGGCAAAATAACAACTTTTGCTTGAAGTTGCTAGTGTTTTAGTTGAAAATTTAATCTGAGATGCAACTCAGAAGCATTTTTCTGTGGAAATTTACAACTATTTTTTAAATGACTCTGTCTGCTGGTTTTAAATTTCATTTGAACACAACCTAGCCATAGAAAAAACTATTGATGCATACAGTAGTTAAAGCGAAATTTTTGAAAGGAAAGACTTACATAGTTTATTGACTAGATTCAGGTCCGTTTGTCATTCATGCCTATTAGTGAGAAAAGTTCCACTATTTGCAACTGAAAACACATTCGAGATTCAGAGGGCAGTCAGAAATCTTTAATTTTCGTCATTTTCTGTGGCAAAATTATGATTTTAATAGTAGTGTATGTATGTAGGTAACTCCTTCCTTGATTGTCAAACAAGGTTTAAAACTATTAAAATGCTATTAAAATACTATTAAAAATAAATTTTAATATTCAGCCCCACTGTGTATTTTGAATTTAATTTAATATAATAGTAGGCCATCTATTTTAATATTAATATAGATTTAATACTATTAAAATGGCACTATTAATAATAGTTTCATTTTAATATTAATATATTTAAATAACAGTAAACGGAGGTAATCTGGATGGTGTTCTTTCTTATTCCTTAGTTCTCAGAGTTTGAACGTTCTTCATTTTGCTGCAGTAAAAACGCTGATTTTCTTTAGTTTCCAAGTACTAGCGATATGCACTGATTAATGCCAGAACTTTTTACCTACAAAATATCTGCGCATATATTCAAAATTTCATCCAATTCAGACAAAAATTAAAAAAGATACAGCAAAAAGAAAAGTTTCCGTTTTTGATGCACATTTAATTGAAATTTTTCAATTTTATATATTGTTGAATTTCTCAGGATTGGGTCACTCCTAATGCACCAAACTTTAACACATAAAATTCCCACTTTTTTGGCACTTATGTTTCAAATTTCAGACAATTTGGTCCAAATTTGCGAAAATGGCAGCAAAAAGAAATGTTGTCTTTTTTTGGGACACCCTGTATATACGTACAAGCAGCGATTAGAACAACAAGAAAAAGAAATTTTCCTTAAAATTTTTTTATGAAAAGTGCTACTGTATAGTGCTGTTTATAGTACACGGGTACTATATATGGCACTTAGGGTTTTGCGAAAATAAAATTGAATCCATTTATAGTACCCGGGTACTACGTATATTGCACCTACGAAATCTGCTCTATAAGAAACTAACAATAGTATGTGAAGTTTTTTTGCTCAAATTACCGATTTCATGTAAAATATAGGTTATGTACATACATACATCAGAACCTCTATGATTGCATATCTACTGTTTTCTTCATAGAAACAAGGTTTACCATCAAAAATACTGTATTTTTCGCACGTTTTGTATTTATAACAGCTCACAGAATAAAAATTTGTCTTCATTTATAGTACAGTCAGGCACTTAACGCCGTTTATGGTACCGACACCATATAAGGTGCCGGTACCATATATGGTACCGGTACCGAGGGTAGTGGTACCATATATGGTACCGGCACCATATATGGTACCGTCACCATATATGGTACCGGTACCATATATGGTGCCCCCACGTTCGGCGACTGTGGTTACCATATATGGTACCGTCACCATATATGGTACCGGCACCATATATGGCACCCCTACCCATGGCCATGGGTGCCGGTACCATATATGGTACCACTACCATATATGGTACGAAATCTGAACGGAGTGGTACCATATATGGTACCGGTACCGGAAAAACGCGAAGGTGGGGGTACCATATATGGTGCCGGTACCATATGGTACCGGCACCTTATATGGTACCGTCACCATATATGGTACCGGTACCATATATGGTACCACCACAGAGGTCGAACGTGGGGGTACCATATATGGTGCCGGCACCATATATGGTACCGGTACCATATATGGTACCGGCACCTTATATGGTACCGGTACCATATATGGTACCACCACAGGCCCCGAAGGTTTATGGTACCGGTACCATATATGGTGACGGTACCATATATGGTGCCGGTACCATATATGGTACCACTACCTACGGTACCGGTACCATATATGGTACCGGCACCTTATATGGTGTCGGTACCATAAACGGCGTTAAGTGCCTGACTGTAGTACCCCGGGTACTATAAATGGGGGTATGATAAACAGCACTATACTGTAGCTATTCATTCAAAAAGTTCTGAATTGTAAATTCTTTGAAAACCATTTTTCAAGCAATAATTTAAAATTTCTTACCAGCGTTCGTTCGCGCCAAAACTAATTGCTTGAGATTTTTATTTGAATTTAAATATCAGATTATTAAAAACTGTGTCTGAAACGCTTTTATTAAAACAATAGAGAATCATTTCCATTTATACCATTTTCACAAGAACCCAGTTTTATTTACTACGTTTTAACGATAACGATAAATCTAATTTAATGAAAATGGACTGAGGCTATATTTTGATCTATCTTTCAATTTTTATTTGGGGGAATGTTTTGGGGATTTTTGTATTTTTGGGGAACTTTTTTCTGAGTTTTGGGGAATTCAGGCTCGCGGACCTGGCAGCACTGCCTGGCCGGACTTTAGTTTACTGCAGCAATAATAATACTACAATGTACATACTGTAGCCTAGCCGCTATTTCTATGAACACAACTACGTACGTACGCCATCTGCCAGATTTAAGTGGCACGAGTGGGACAAACAGCAGGCCAAAAGCCCTGCCAAATTATGCTCAGAGGGACTGTTGGTCGTCAGGTGCTATAGTGTTGATTCATTCCGTAGAAATGATCTCGACCTGTATCCTTGGTGCTCTTTTAGCACTGAATACGTTTGTCTACAGTTCCCGGAAAACTGAGTGAGCTATATATTGAATCTCCTACTAATACATAATCTCCTTAATTATCTAACTTCGAAATCATATGAAACTGGGGGTCGGGCAAATCCTTGTCCATATACAGGGTGCGCCAAAAAAACACCCCGCAGATTTTTCACTGTAGCAACCACCAATGTTGGTGAACTTTTTGTTATCGTTGTCATGTAAATTAGTTTAGTAATTTACTTGTTGTTGTTGTAACTTTTTGTCCTTTTTGGACTAGGAGTAGCCAACTGCTATAGAGCAGGAAGAGACACAAGGTCCGGCAGCCTCCTTAACAACAACCCTCCCCTTTTGCTGTCGGTGGATGCAAGACAGCGCCGGTTTGGTCCCCATTTATCTACTTGCCATTGCTGACTTTCGACGGCCTGGGTTGGGCTTTGTGTCGACTACTTCCCATCGCCTCAACAGGTTTCGAACCCACAAACACACCACTTCCATGGGTGCCAGGGCCGCCGTGACACATGGGATAGCGTAAACTACCCATGGCCAAGACGCGACGCGACTACTTGCTTTTTAATTTACTTGCAACACCACAAAATAATTTACTTGCTTTTTAATTTACTTGCACTGATTTACCAGCAATTTAATTTGATTTTAATTTACTTTCAACTTCTAATTAAATTCTAATTTACTTTTCTATGTAAAATTTGCATTGCATTGCAGAAAATACCCAAAAATAACCGAATATCTGAGTATGGATTTCTAGTGAACTGATGGCATTATGAATCTAACTCCATCCTTTTATTAAGCTTTTCAAATGGTGTCATTTTTATGGTAAAATCAGTTGTTCAGAAATGCATTTTATTTACATTTTCTAGGACCAACAGATGAAAAGCTTTAGATAACACTGTCTTATGGAAAGACCGGAATTTGACGAAACAAGAGGGTTTTCATTAGAGTGCGAACTGGTATTGGGTATTGGGTGTATTGGGGTGTTTTCGAGGCATACATGTAGCTGGGTTTTCGGCTCGGGGGGAATTTTTCTGATCCAAAATAGGGTTTCAGGGCTATGCCCAAAGGGAGTTTCAGCGACCTTTTTTTCGTGTCCAAAAGTGGATTTCAGCGACCTTTTTTGGGCTCAAAACAGGGTTTTGAGGACTAAAATGGGGTACAAATCCTGTCAGAAGTGCAAAAATACCGTTTAAAACTCTATTTTGCTTTAAAACGTGGAAAAAACCTTATTTTTTATTTAAAATGTGCGAAAAAAGCAAATTTTGCTTTAAAACGTGCAAAAAAAACCATTTTATTCGACATAATGCAGTTAAAATGCATTTCTGGAACCTTCTTTAGACATTTTTAAACCCAAATTAGGGTTCCGGAACCCAATCTTTGGGCCTCCAGAAACCCAAATTAGGGTTCTGGAACCCTATTTTGGGTTTCAGTATCCCAAATTAGGGTTCCAGAACCCTATTTATGGTTTCAGTAACCCAAATTAGGGTTTCAGGGACCCTATTTAGGGTTTCAGTAACCGAAATTAGGGTTCCGGAACCCTATTTAGGGTTTCAGAAACCCAAATTAGGGTTCCGGAACCCTATCTAAAACCCTAAATAGGGTTCTGGAACCCTATTTAGGGTTTCAGTAATCCAAATTAGGGTTCCGGAACCCTATCTGAACCCCTAAATAGTTTTGTTTTGTGGTCCAAATTCACTGTTTCTTTTATTTCTCCCGCATGCGTTGAAGAATTGGGCTGATATTTTCAGTAATAATGCTAGGTATGTTGGGTGTTGTACCTATAAAATTTGAATAGGATCGGCCAAGGATGAGATCGCAAATTATAATGAGATTATAATGAGATGCAAATTTTGGGGTCCTGTAAAAAATCGAATTTTGCAAAAAAAGGTACATCGAAATTTTCGTCCAAACTTTCAGTGTAGGTTGCTTAAGTGTCCCTCAAAGTAACCCTCTCTTCCCGTTTGTGGACTTTGTCTCTGTTTCGAGAAATTAATGTTCGAATTTTCATGCACCTGTTGGTAAAAAAAACCGAAATTTTCTTTCAGCTTTCGTTTGAGCAGACGGATCTTTTAGCGGTCAGTCTCGCTTGAAAGAGCGCGCAATGGCCGATCGATTGGTTGGTCGCCCGTCAGAAACAAAACTAAGTCGGGTACTGTAAGAGTTTAAAGTGAGCCAGTTGACCACACTGCAATATTTTTCATGTTCTGAGTTTTATAATGTTGTTTTGTTATCATTGACTTTTGCCTCAAAATCCGAATGGAAGGTGTACGCTAAGTTTGGAGAAGGCTCAGCGTGCCTTAGTAATCATTATTCAAGAGCTGAATGTGAAACACACAGCTGGCCACCTCCAGGCATTCTCTCAATTGACATGGAATCTTTTCGAAAACGATGTACCTTGGCAGATTTGGGTTTTCTTTGGCGGCTCTTCTTTAAGTATAGCATTCAGCTTTTGAATAATGGTTGTTAGAGGCACGCCGAGCTTTGTATGAAACATCTGAGTCAGAGTTGTGACGTGTGTTTTTTCCGGTGTTTTTTTTTTGAAAAGGTCCAAAAAACATAAATCGCGGAAAAAATTCAAGGTAAAAATAGCTAATTTATGTTATTTTTCTGTTAAAAATGGACTTTTTGGATGTGCAATAGGCTATACTGACTCAAAACTGTTAGAAAAACAACAGAAAAGACCAAATTTGGCATGATAAAACAAAAATGCAAACTGCTGTAAGAAAATTTGTATATAGCGTTATTGATGAAACCTGTCAGACACTGTTTCATGCCTGTTCCGTGATTTATATCTATGTAACACGTGTATTACTGTCTGGAATGACTTAGGAAGGCGCTAGAAAGTTAGAATCATAAAAACAGGCTAGGATACCAAGAACTTGAGCTGGATTTTTTCCGCGATTTCGGAAAAAAACGAAAAAAAAACTAAAAACAAAACAGGCCGAGGTATTTTTCGGAAAAATATCCATCCCTACTCCGAGTTTACGGCAAATGTACAAGACAATGGTTTATTATAAACAGTAACACAGGGTCAAAACTCAAAACATGAAAAATATTGCAGTGTGGTCGACTCGCTCAATTTAAACTCTTACAGTACCTGACTCAGTGGTTTGTTTCTGGCGGGCGACCAACCAATCGATCGGCTATTGCACGCTCTTTCAGGCGAGAGCGAACGCTAAAAGATCCGTCTGCTCAAACGAAGGCTGGTTCTCCTTCACTATTTCTCACTCATAACATAGCTTTCTGGCGTCAGTGTATTGACGCTCGGCCATTTTAAAAGCGCAGATTAGCAAGACTGTCACGTCCACATGGCCTGCGTCGGTGTAATACGCCAGTCAATGTTATTTTGGCCACGCATGGCTGTGGTTTTCTTTTAGCGCTCCTCTTTGAGGTTTGCTTTGCTTTGGTTCTCTGCTCGGGTTTTGTAACCGAGCGACTCTAATTTTCGCTCTGATCCTTTTCAGACTGCCTTTCTTTCCTTTTCGCTCTGCCGCAGTCATCTGTCTGCAGCTGCTGCTGTTTCGGGTTTTCTTACTGCCAGTTGGGCATCGTGCGTCAGTCGGTCGTTGAGACCGCGTGCGTTAGTCGGCCTTCGAGGCCTTGTGCGACAGTCCGGTCTTTGTGACCGTTGTGCGACAGTCCGGTCTTTGTGACCGTTGTGTGACAGTGGGTCTTTGAGACCTTGTGCGTCAGTCTTTCGGACCGTGTGTGCGGATTCTCATGGATCAGCCGGCTCAGCAGCCGCAGTCTGCTGAGCAGCAACAACAACAGCAGCAACTGCCTGAGGAGCAGAGCCCTCCTCCGGATGAAGGTAATCACAAACGTGGGAGGCGGCGGCTCTCTAGCAAGGCGAGTTCCAGTAGCGGCAGTAGCTCTAGTGAGAGTGGTAGTTCAGATGTTGATGAACGTGATGATGGTCATGTGCGGGTTAGAGCGCCACGGAAGCCGCGCAGTTCTAACGAGTGTCGGAGCTCAATCGTTTAGATGATGAGCTGTCTTCTTTGAGACACGAGCGAGAACGGTTTTTAGCTGCTCCGCTGGGTGGCGAGGATGACGAGATGTCGGGTTCTGCCAGTCAGTGCAGTGCCACGGCAACTCAGCTCAATTTTGTCTTTCCGGCACCTGCTGTTCAGGCTGTAGATCACAGTTTATAGCAACTGGCCGGGTCCGAAACCAAACAATTCTGGCTGGCGGTCGTGCGCTCCCGCGTTCATCAAAGGCGGCTATGCGCGCTCAGCATAAAGTCGTTGATTATTCTCCGTTGCTTTCTGCACCGGTGGCAGACCCGACATTGCTCTCTCTCTTTGATGAGTGGTTGGCTGCCGTTCCAACTTACAAGGGCACGGATTTGAAAATCGTGCAGCAAAACGTCCTTGACGTTTTTTATCCTTTGCTCATGCTCCATGAGCTGGTGGAGTCTCAACAGACCGGCACCATCACAGCTCAGAATGGTGTGAATGCTATTGAACATGCGTTCCCCTACTTAGGGACGCTGGCCATTCAAAAACTGACCATTCAGCGTCGGTCTGTTTGCGTCCGTGACAAGAGCGCACAAAGGGCATTCGCCCACCCGCTTATTGGTCTTGACCACGCAGTTGTGGTAGGCACTCGTGTGAGCGTTGAGAGACGCCTCTTTAGGGCTAGTTTCAATTACGACCGGCCGTCGTGTGTTGTAGTGGGCCGCTACTGCTGTTTACAGCTGTTTACTCAGTTGTGTAAGCACTCGTTTGAGCGTTGAGAGACGCCTCTTTAGAGCTAGTTTCAATTACGACCGACCGTCGTGTGTTGTAGTGGGCCGCTACTGCTGTTTACAGCTGTTACTCAGTTGTTGTAAGCACTCGTTTGAGCGTTGGGAGACGCCTCTTTAGAGCTAGTTTCAATTACGACCGACCGTTGTGTGTTGTAGTGGGCCGCTACTGCTGTTTACAGCTGTTTACTCAGTGGTCGGAAGCACTCGTAAGCACTCGTGTGAGCGTTGAGAGACGCCTCGTTAGAGCTAGTTTCAATTACGACCGTCGGTCGTGTGTTGTAGTTGGCCGCTACTGCTGTTTACAGCTGTTTACTCAGTTGTCGTAAGCACTCGTAAGCACTCGTTTGAACGTTATCTATGCGAGGCATACCCAACTGCCGAGTAGTTGGCATAGTTTGTGGAGAGAAGTCGTTTGTTAGGCCGGTCCAAACTATTGAGTTTTTGGCCCCGGTAAGATATCCTACCCCATAGTAAAAATAAAGTTTAAGGGGGTGGACGGCGGGCGGGCGGCCTGGCGGCTTGGGCGGCCTGGCGGATTGGGCGGCCTGGCGGGTTGGGCGGCCTGGCGGATTGGGCGGCCTGGCGGCTTGGGCGGCCTGGCGGATTGGGCGGCCCGGCGGCTTGGGCGGCTTGTTAAAACAGGCGAAGTTGACCAATCCCGCTAACATTATTTAGGATGAGACTTTATTCATACTTTGTATTTATTGCTAGTGCCACAATATCCTAAAAAGCGCGAGTGAGCCGCCCTTTGTTAACTAACGAAACGCACCGGGATTGATTTCTCAGCTAAATCCACCTACATAAGCAGAGTTTATTGCCGGGACTCCTATAGCATAGCCTCAGTCCAGTACTTAATTGTTCGGCCGGACTAAGCAAGCTGCACGTACGCCACTTGTCAGCATGTAGGAGCCAAATTATCTTTTTCGATACGGTTTATTAAAACACTCAAAAACAGTATGTACAGTAACGTTGACCTTCTCTAGATACTTACTATTACTAAGGCACGGACATATCGGAAAATGATCCAGAAGATCCTTGTAATATTCTTGCCAGTTCTGGCAAACCCCGTTACAGGGATCAGTGGCCATGTCCGCGTTGAGCGCCGTGCAGTACTCTTCCCTCGTGATGCTCAAGCTCTCATCTCAAGGAAGAACCAGTCCACCAGGTCCTCAGGTGTAAAAGACATGCTTTTGACTGAACTTCTTGTAAATTCCGACGAACCCGGTCTCACCCACTGGTTTAGTAAGATCTACCATTGCTTGAATCAGGGCAGCTGCTTTCACTCCTCGCCGCGCTCTGAGAAACATGCCACTAGACACTCCCTTTCCCGGAAACAGGAAACAGCAACAGTCTTTGAGGCAATGCAGCACCAGACCGAGAGAAACCTTCGCCAGCTTGAAACCTGCTCAGAGAATATTTGACCAATTGAGCCTATGCCTGTAGGCTTTCACGTACAGTAGGCGGTGGTAACAGAGCGGCGACTGAGACCAGCCAGGCGAGGTGGGGCCATTTTGAGAGAGGCTAGCAAGAACGCATGTATCTCTAGAACACCGCCGCCCCACCTGTATACGTAACCAGAGAGGCCCGTCCCGTCATCCATCACAAATAAGTCTGACGGCGGCTTGGCCCTCATAGATCTGTGTAAGCTAATTAGATAACCAGCTTGGCCGAGTGACTAACACAGGCGCCCGCCGAGTCTCTAAACGTGTTGAGGTCTCTGTGGCTGTATTCTAATAAGGCCCCGAATGTAATGGAAATCGGAAAGAAACTGTGTACAGAAAAGTCAGTGTTGGATTGGCTGCGCGAGTTATGGTTAATTGCAACGTCCTTAAAGTGTGCTCAGGGCCACAAAATGACCGAACGGAGAAAGGAACAACTGTCTGACGGTTTCGTCTGGGGCTGTCCAAAATGTGGCAGCCAGAAAACCATAAGGAACGGCTCGATGGTTGAAGGAAGCAAACTGCCACTCTCCACTCTCGCCTATATCTTGTATTTCTTCGCCACTGACGAGCCGGCTGACCTAGTCGAACGTCTGCTAAAGCAACGTTAGCCAGGATGCACGGCTTAAATACGCGCGCGCATGGTACGCCACTCACCTCACCTCGATGAGTTTTCTTACGGGCAGATCTACTCGCAGCACAGAACAATTTGGAGTCAACAAATTAGTGGCATAACACAGTGCTACCGCTTGCTCTAAAATTAAGACAAAGTGTATATACTATACCGTGCTGACCATGTACTATCTATACTACTGTAAACTGCTAATCTGTTAGCGCAGTACTTTGCTGCCATAAACTCGTTCGCAGTAGCGGTCACATTGCTATGCTAGCTGTTTATTTGGCTTGAATTGAACGAGATAACGATGCGATGATTGATGGCTCTTTCTGGGGGCTGGGCGGCCAGGCGGGTAGGATATCTTACCGGGGCGGAGTTTTTGGTTTGCTTCTGGATTTCCGTGTTGTCTGTTCCGCAGGCCCAGATTTTGTTATTGCATCTGATGCCTCGTTATCTGGTTGGGGCGCGGTCTGCGCCTCTAGAGAACTTTCGGGGTTTTGGAACTGAGCGGAGCGGTCTAAAAGCCTTAACTTTTTAGAGCTATCTGGAGCGTTTTTGGGGTTAAAGACCTTCCTCCACGCGCACAGAGACAAGCATGTTCTTCAGCTAGATGCTGCTAATAGCGCCCCTGTAGCCGGGCCAGGCGTGGTACCTCTTGCTTCTATCTCTGTTGTCGGCGCCGCCGATTCTGCTTCCTCAGGTACCCAACCTTTTGTTGTCTCTGAACGGACAGCTTCTGGTCGCCCAGTTGCTCGCTCTAGCGGCCTGGCCTATTTCTGGCAGGGACTCTGCTCACAGGAGCTTTTTCGGGACGCAGCCCCGACTCACTGTCGGCCAGTTCGCCAGCAGTACTTGTAAACAGGACAATATGCCCTTTCTTAAATGGCGTCGCTGGTGTGTGCTCCGGCACGTTGATTCTTTTACACCAGTGAGGTTGACGTTGTAAATTTCCTAGCGTTCTTATCTTATACGGGTGCCCACTATTCAGTGGTCAACACCGCTCGTTCAGCTTTGTCTTCGCTTTTATCTTCTAGTGAACGTTTCTCTTTGGGTTCTCACCCCCTTGTTTCTCGGCTTATGAAGGGTGCCTTCCGGGCTAACCCCCAAAACCTAGGTCTTGCTCACCCTGGGACGTGGATAGTGTGTTAGCTTTTATTCACAGAATCAGTCTTTGAATCTCAAGGACATTTCTTTGAAGTTGTGTTTGCTTCTCGCACTGTTCTCGCCGAGACAAGCTTCAGAGATAGCAAAATTTTCAATCTCTGACTGTTCATTTGGCCGGCATCTGTTACGTTCTTTTTCGCCGGCATGACCAAAACTAGGACCCCTAGTTCGGGCGTTCCTTCCGTTGTCTATCATCGTTTCCTTGAAGATTTAACGTTGTGTCGTGTCTCTTATCTTAGGGCTTATCTGTCAAAGACAGCGCCTGTCAGGGGCGACTCTGCGAAGTTGTTCATTTCTGTTTGTAAGCCGCGTAACCCTGTTTCTGCTGGTACTATTTCTCGGTGGCTACTTTCTCGGTCCTTTTTGAAGGCAGGGGTTGGCGTTGCACAATTTAAAGCTCACTCGACTCGTTCTGCTGCGGCTTCTGCAGCCTTTAGAAAGGGGTTGCCTTTGCCTTTGATTTTTAAAGGCTGGTCATTGGGCCACTCGATCTACCTCTTTTACCGGTTTTATTTCCGGAAAGTAGCTACTTCTAACCAATTTTCCAATGTTCTGCTGAGCGGTACCCACTGTTCAGGCGCTTTGAACAAGCTATGTTATGAGTGAGAAATAGTGAAGGAGAATTGATTGATTTCGCTAGCTTCGCTAGAAGTGAAGTGAAATCGGAGTTCTCCGAACTATTTCGAACGATTAACATAGCTTTCTCCCACCCTGTCTGGACTATTGCCATACCCCACCCATCGTTTCAGGTGATGCAGGGTCCACGGTTCGGTGATCACAATTTACGCACACAGCATTGGTTGCTTTTCTACAGCTTTGACTTACAGTTTCATTCGGCTTTCAGCTACTGTAAGCCTCTCTGTCTTCCACCTCTTTCGGGTGCTGATCTCTGTAATTTGTGACCGTCGTTTTCAGGCTTATGACAGTAAGCAGATCATTCGTTTATCCATGTGGTCAACGTACAAGCCGCGTTGTAGACCAATGCACACGGTACCTCATGGTACTGTTTCGCTCAGGGCTTTTGCTGACTTGTCGTCATGTTTTACTTTAGTTCGGGTCACAGTTGCCTTCAGATGTTCATTTGAAGCTCTCGAACTCAGCTTCGCGATACAGATGTGGAATTGGAGTGGTGTTATTACTGTCTTTTTCTATAAAATTTTGTTGGCCTCAGTTCAGTACTTGTTTACTGCTGAATCCTTCCACCATGCGTGTCCAAAATAACATTAACTGGCGTATTACACCGACGCAGGCCATGTGGACGTGACAGTCTTGCTAATCTGCGCTTTTAAAATGGCCGAGCGTCAATACACTGACGCCAGAAAGCTATGTTAATCGTTCGAAATAGTTCGGAGAACTCCGATTTCACTTCACTTCTAGCGAAGCTAGCGAAATCAATCAATTTTCTACCAACGTGTGCATGAAAATTCGAACATTAATTTCTCGAGAGAGAGACAAAGTCCACAAACGGGAAAAGAGGGTTACTTTGATGGACACTTAAGCAACCTACACTGAAAGTTTGGTCGAAAAATTCGATGTACCTTTTTTTGCAAAAATTCGATTTTTTACCAGAACACAAAAATTATAATTTGCCATCTCAACTTGGCCGATCCTATTCAAATTTTATAGGTACAACAACCAATATACCTAGCATTATTACTGAAAATATCAGCCCGATCCGTCAAGGCATGCGGGAGATATAAGAAACACCGAATTTGGCTGGAGGTGTGAGTGCTGACCTGGCAGCGTGCGGCGGCCTCTGCCTGGCCGCTCTGTCCACGTGTGCACTGTTGCCACGCTTTACACAGCGCTAAAGGACTATCGCTTCTCTCTCAAGTTTTGTCTCAAAATGGAAGCTGAAAAATGTGTCCACTGTGAAGTGCAATGCAATCCTCATGGATCCACTGAAAACCCTTCTCTCTTCTGCTCATTTTGCCAACGTCTCTTCATTTGTAAGGCATGCTTTGGAAAAGATTTGCTTGGCGATCGAACGGCGGCCTCCTACCAGACTTCTGTCATTAATGGCTTAACCCTGTCCATCGGAACGTTCAACAAAAAAATGTCTCTGGCCATTTGTTGCAACGACTGCTACCTCAAAATTAGACGACAGCAAGTGCCAATGCGTTCTGTGGCTCAGGTAGATCGACCAGAGCTGGCCTCTCTGTTGGAGAGAATAGAGACGATGTCTGCGCAGTTGACAAAGGTTACCAAAGACTTGAACGAACTGTCGGACTCGACAGCTGTTAAAAGGACCTACGCCTCTGTCTTACAAACGACTAAAAGTGGGCTTCCTGTCCCCAACCCGACGACATTCTACGACAAGGCGCACTCTGAACTGGTGCGCATTTGCGATTGGGAGCGCGAGATGCGCGAACGACAGCGCCGTGACTTGAACATTGTGATCAATGGTCTAGTCACAACCAACACTGACAGAACTGACGTCGTTCAACGGGTAAAAGACGTTTTCTCTGACCTTCAAGTCGACTGCGCCAGTATTGCTAATATCCGGACGCTAACTTCTCAGATGGGCGGAGGAAAGGTGGTAGTGGAGCTGAAAGACATTGCTGCTAAGAAAGCCATTCTGACTAAGAAACGAGCGGTTCTAATGCAGAAACCGCAATACTCGAATATCTTTATTGGTGTGTTCCTGACTCCGTGGCAAGCCAAAAAAGCTTTTGACTTGCGTAATGAATTGCGACAACGCCGTGATGAGGGCGAAACTGATCTCTTTGTTGATTATCGTGCACTCACGCTTAGGAAGGCAAAGAAAAAAGCCTTGTAATTGTTGTGTTATTTGTTATTATCTGTACTGTACGCGTCTGAGCTTTCAGTTCTGCTTGTGGTTCAGTAGGGTAGGGCAGTAATGAAGCCGGCCGATCGGCCCAGCCCACCCGGAGATAAACTTCTTCTTCTGGCTGGAAACACACGTTTTTGGCCCTAATTTGCATATTAGTGACAGTCGAGTGAAAATATTTCTCGTGTGTTATTTTCTACCATAGACCTATCGATTTATCAAATAAAAACTATAGGTCAGAATTTTTCATGTTCGCCGACCTGCCCCGGTTTTATAAAATGTGGCTCTTAATTTTAATTTACTTGACAACGGTACTTTTTGTTAAGATAGTCTGCTTAGTTCTTGAGATATTTGCCCTGAAAGTCGATACAGATTTTTGCAAAGAACATGAGCGATTCCGTTGCACTTCACAATAAAACAGATTCCTACTGCTGAGGGCTAACGAGACTTTACCGGTGAAGTAAACCGAGCGTGCGTTTCTCCAATAAAGCCTCCAATAGCAAATCAGCAATAGTAGGAATCCGTTTAATTACCAAGCGCAGCGGAATAATAAAAATCCTTCTTGTTCACTGCCAAGTGCCAAGCCAAAGTCACTGTTTTGATTTTGAGAGCGAATATCTCGGGATCATAGCAGAGTACATTAATAAAAATTTCAACAATCTTTTAAGAATTTATTTATCTTTCATTTGAAAACAGGATTTATTCAAATCGGTTGAGATTAATGGTTGCAAAAGTGAAAAATCTGCTGGGTTGTTTTTAATCACTATTGTTCATTGCCAAAATCTCTGTTTTGATTTTGAGGGCAAATATCTCAGGAATTAAGCAGAGTATCTTAGCGAACGTTTCATCAATGTTTGAAGAATTTATTTATCTTTCATTTACAATAGGATTCATTGAAATCGGTTTACTGGCGGACCCTGTATAGTTGATGCCCTCGTTTAGGTATGGTGGAAGCCTGTTTAAGGTTTTTGAAACTCTAAAGGGTTAGCAGTCTTATAATTCCATTTATGACCCTGAATTTACGCACTGTATATTATTTTCGAACTCAAAATAGGTGAAAATTGTTACAAAAATCTAATCTGGGGTAAAGCCCCTTTGCCCTAACTAAGGGGGTGTGCAAAAATTACGTAATCACATGAAGGGGGAGGGGGCCCGCCAGATCGTTACTAAGTACTTATAACTATGGGGAAGCGGGGTTGGCGAAAAGTTCACTTGAAATGACCATAATGTTTACTGTTTTTTACGTACAGTACATGTACATGTAGTCTCGATTTGAAGTCATTGGCTTACATTTTCTCAATTTCACTTAGATGAACGTGTAGATTAGAGGGCAGCTGCCGCTTGAGTCAGGGCTTTCCAATTTTTCAAATGCTAAATGACACCACTGACCTTTGACATCTTATTAAAAGTTTATAAGGGTATAGCACTTATTGACTCTATCTTTTATGACTATGGATCATCAGTCAAGTGATATGGTAGCTGCCCTAAAACCTATGATAAACCATTTTGGTTTCATCTGTAACAAAAAATCACTCAATAATGGCTTGTACGCGAATCGAAGACTATCCGTACATGTAGCTCATCGATAAAGAAAATTATCAATATCTTACTGTATGTATATAGACGTTATTTTATCGAAAATCAGCGGGGGTTCTAGGGGATCCTGCGGGATCTCTTCTTAGGGGTCTAAAGGGGGGAGGCCATTTAACATGGAATTGAACGCAAAAATTTCGGATGCAACTCTCCAAAAAATTGAAATTTCGGGAGTAGCCAAATTATTACAATAGGGTAGGCGGTCAGGAGATCATCACCAAACGATTATCAGGTTTAGTAGGGTAGGGGCAACAAAGGCACGATTACGTAATTATTGCCAGCCACTTAAGTTGAAAATGCGACTGCTGCTTTGGGAATTAGAATTACAATAGCTATTATATACAATAGTGCACAAAAAAATGTCCTCTCCACTTTTTCGGGTTCACTAAAATCACTGTTTTTCACTCAATTCTCAACGAATTTAAACCAAATTTGGAGGGTAGCTGCCCAATTAGTCCGGCTACTTGTGATACAGTTTCGGCGCGAAAATTCAAAATTTGGCGGGAAGTTTAAACGAAAATACGAAAATCATATGGTCTCATAAAAACGGCTCTTACTCAAGAAATACAAAAGCTACGCCCGCGAAATCACGGCCGCTTATAGATCCAATATAGTGCAATTTTATGTAGAAGTTTCAAACCCCTCGCTCAAAGTACGCGCGAGAATCCGATTTTCAAAGTTGGCAAAAAATCGGGATTTATCCATTTCCAAAGCTAACATTTTGAGGTTCACTAAAATTGCCCGTTTTCAGTCAATTCTCTGCCAATCTGAACCAAATTTGCAGAGTACGTGCCCAATGGGTCTGGCTAACTCTGCTAGAATTTGGGCGCGAAAATTCAAATTTTGGCGGGAAATTTAAACGAATATGTGAATATCATATAATGGTCTCATGAAAACGGCTCTTACTCAAGAAATACAAAAGCTATTCTGGTTAAATCACGGCCGCTTATAGACCCAACGTACGTAGTGCAGTTTTATGTGGAAGTTTCAGGACCCTCGCTCAAAGTACGCGCGAGAATCCGATTTTCAAAGTTGGCAAACAATCTGGATTTATCCATTTCCAAAACTAACATTTTGAGGTTCACTAAAATTGCCCGTTTTCAGTCAATTCTCTGCCAATCTGAACCAAATTTGCAGAATAGGTGCCCAATGGGTCTGGCTAACTCTGCTAAAATTTCGGCGCGAAAATTCAAGTTTTGGCGGGAAATTTAAACATTAGTAAGAACAATTTTTGCAGGATACTTTGTAGTTTAAATTTCCCGCCAACATTTGAATTTTCGCGCCGAAATTTTAGCAGAGTTAGCCAGACCCATTGCGCACCTATTCTGCAAATTTGGTTCAGATTGGCAGAGAATTGACTGAAAACGGGCAATTTTAGTGAACCTCAAAATGTTAGTTTTGGAAATGGATAAATCCAGATTTTTTGCCAACTTTGAAAATCGGATTCTCGCGCGTACGCGCGTACTTTGAGCGAGGGTTTTGTAACTGCTCCATAAAATTGCACTATATTGGGTCTATAAGCGGCCATGATTTCACCAGAATAGCTTTTGTATTTCTTGAGTAAGAGCCGTTTTTATGAGACCATTTTATGATATTCACATATTCGTTTAAATTTCCCGCCAAAATTTGAATTTTCGCGCCCAAATTCTAGCAGAGTTAGCCAGACCCATTGGGCACATACTCTGCAAATTTGGTTCAGATTGGCAGAGAATTGACTGAAAACGGGCAATTTTAGTGAACCTCAAAATGTTAGCTTTGGAAATGATGATAAATTCTGATTTTTTGCCAACTTTGAAAATCTGACTGTCGCGCGTACTTTGAGCGAGGGTTTTGAAACTTCTACACAAAATTGCACTATATTGGGTCTATAAGCGGCCATGATTTCACGGTCGTAGCTTTTGTATTTCTTGAGTAACAGCCGTTTTTATGAGACCATATGATTTTCGCATTTTCGTTTAAATTTCCCGCCAAAATTTAAATTTTCGCGCCGAAACTGTAACACAAGTAGCCGAACTAATTGGGCACCTACCCTGAAAATTTGGTTCAAATTCGTTGAGAATTTAGTAAAAAGCAGTGATTTTAGTGAACCCGAAAAAGTGGAGAGGACATTTTTTGTGCACCATTGTACAGGGTGTGTCAAAAAAAAACAACCCAGCAGAGTTTTTGCTGTAGCAACCGCAAATCTCAACCGATTTGAATGAATCCTGCTTTAAATGAAAGATAAATAAATTGTTGAAAGACTGGTGAAGGCCCTATTAAGATACGATGCTTAGTTCCTGAGATATTTTCCTTCAAACTCAATACAGAGATTTTGGCAGTGAACAAGAGCGATTCCGTTGCACTTCACAACAAAACGGATTCCTACTGCTGAGGGGCAACAAGACTTTTACAAATGAAGTAACCAAGCATGTGTGGCACCAGAAAAACCTCGTTACGTTAGCCCTGAGCAGTAGGAATCGGTTTTATTATGAAGTGCAATAGAATAATAAAAATCGCTCTTGTTCATAGCCAAAATCTGTTTTGACTTTGAGAGCAAATATCTCAGGAACCAAGCATCATATCTTAATAAAAGCTTCACCAAACGTTCAAGAATTAATTTATCTTTCATATAAAATAGGACTCACTGAAATCGGTTGAGAATTGCGGCTGCTACAGTAAAAAATCTGCTGGGTTGTTTTAATCTCTGTTGTGCACTGCCAAAATCTCTGTTTTGATTTTGAAAGCAATTATCTCAGGAACTAAGCAACGCATCTTAATAAAAGCTACACCAGTCGTTCAAGAATTTATTTATCTTTCATTTAAAGCAGGATTCATTCAAATCGGTTGAGATTTGCGGTTGCTACAGCAAAAAATCTGCTGGGTTGTTTTTTTTTGACGCACCCTGTATATACAATTATAATTACATACTGTAGCTTTGTTTTACAGAGTCATTTTGGACCGTACTAACTGATATTGATGCTGCTTTTTGTATACATACTGTACTTTAAACCCTGCAGGCAACAATTCAACTGTCAAGTTTCGCGCTGTGCACTCAAGTGGTTAGACCAAATTAAGAACAACAGTGCTTTGGAAGTGGTGAAAGAGCAGTGTGCCACCAAATCCATCTTGAGGTCTACAGTCAGGAGCACCGAGAAAGGTTTAGTCCCGAGGGCATACCTAGTTAGCCAACTACAAGTGTTATCAAGTCTCAATTGCGACCGGGTCTGTAGTTTAAGGGGCTTTCCAAGCTATTATGTAGATTCAGTGCGGGCTTATCTGATGCGTTTACGTTATGCGCATGTCAATCTGCAGTCGGCAAAAAGTCGCGCTAGGCTAGAAAAACTGAACGCCGACTTAATTCGAAATGCTTACATCACTCTAGCCTCCATTCCAGCTAGTGTTAGCCTGAACCTACTCAACATTTGTATCTTACAACGCATGCTTTCGGAGGGTGGGGGAGGGGCCATCTATTTTCACACCTTTGAGAGTCTCTCCGATCTGATTTTAAATTTGGCGGTCTCCTTAGAAGAGCTAAAATTCGACGAGAGACTCAACCAGTGGTTCAGGGATTGTCCAGTAAGAGAGTCAATAAAAGTTGATGTGCAAGACTTGTTTAAATCAGCAGTTTTGTTTCTACAACTAGTCAACCAAGGCTTTCTCACCATGCTAGTGATAGACCGCTGTTTAGCTATAAGAAAACCTCTAGCCTATATGAATTTCAAACACAAAAAGCGCGCCTTTGCGTGCTTACTATTGATACTAGTTTTGTCATTACTGCTTACCACTCCCGGCATTTTGGTCAACTTTCTAACCCCATCCTCCTACACAAGAGAAACGAAAAAGAAATGGCAGTTTCACAAAATTATCCTGCCCTCGCAACTGCGCGTTACACTCGCCAGTCTTACATTAGGCTTGGTCCTGATTCAGGTTGCAGCATCGGTTTGTCTGCAGAGAGCCTGGCAGAAATTTGTGCGTAGCGCCGCTGCTCAGGCAGCCGGACAGAGTGAGAGTGAGACAAAGAAAAAGGAGCGCGAAAAACGACTGCTACTAGTCGGTACCGTAGGTTTGAATTTGGTCTCGATCATAGTCTATCTGGCGCGCGAGTTGCTTTTTACGGTGGCGCTTTCCAAGTTGATTTTCGGCTTAAAAACGGCGCCGCAGTATGCCAAGACCGCCGGCGGCGCTTACAACCGGTTGCGACGTAGCCCCGCCGTGGCGTGGCTGACTTTCTTGAACGGAACCGGAGGCATTTTCTGCCATCTGTTCTTCGCTAAAAGTTATAGGAATGCTTTCATGAAGACTTTTATATATTCGTGGTTCAAAGCCAATGGTGCGAGCACCAAGGTCACTGATCTACAGAAGCGCACTAAAGCGTAAAGCGGCGTTTTGTTTGGTGCGTGCATTCTTAAGTAAATTTTCTACCGCCAATCCCCCATCGGCCAGACTAACTTAGATTTTAATCTTTGGCTAAGGCCTAGAAGATGTAACTTTCTAATGCAGGGTCTGGTCTAGGAATAGGAGGAAGGTTACATAGGTTAGGTAATGTACATTTTGCATGGTGGTTTTTATTTTGTGTTTTTGTATTTTAGTGGTGTTTTCTGGCTTTATACGTAGACATTGTATTTTGTGGTGTACAATGTGTGTTATGGTGTCAAACCTATGTAATCTATTGTATTATGGTATGTATTGTACTGTTAGTAGTATACCGTATAATACCGTAAAAGTTCTAATAAACGCGCGCGCTCCAATAGGAGCGCCCTTCTAATAATAGTGCTCCCACGCGCACTACTATCAACGCTTTGTACCGGAGAGTGCTGCATAGGGTACCCCTCCAGATAGCGTACCCGGGGTACACTAACTGGCACTTAGTGCCGGATTGTGTACCCGGGGTACACTATTTGGAGACAGGTTTTGTGCCATGGGTGTCCGAAATTTCCAACATTACGGTAGCTTTAAAGCAAGTCTATATACATTTTTTTTCATTTTCAATCGTTTTTACTGACGCAAAACTCACAAGAATGAAAACTTTGACCAATCATTCTCATTTACATGGCAGAATCCGTAATATGGATTGGATTATTGTATTATTGCTCAGACATCGTGAAAACCAACAGTTTAACATGATTTGGCTAAGTGCCAGTTAGTGTACTGGGTACACTAACAGGATCTCATTTTTGTTGCCGAAAATGCTAAGTGCTGGTTAGTGTACCCGGGTACCCAATGCAGCACTCTCCGGTACGTGTTTCCAATGTAGAATACTGTCCCTTTGAGACAATTTTCTTTGATTAAGCTTGCAAACATTAGTCAGACTAAAACTCATATAAAGATTGCTTGTGTTAAGAAAAAATACCCTGTATTTTCAGAAAAATGAATATACTTGAGATGGCCAATGTAGCAGTGAAATAATAAATCACTCGCACACTCCAATAATAGCGCCCCCAAAAGCAATCACGAAAAAATAATAGCGCAGCGCTGCTATTGTTAGAAGTTTTCGGTATAGTCCAATATGATGACACTGTCAAATCTATGTGCTGTGTTTGTGAGATGAACCAGTAAAATAGATAAAGCTGGTGTGGTCAGAGATTTTAGCTGGCAGAATCGATGGAGTCGAGGTAATTTTGCCAGCCAACTCGAGGGGTGCAATTAAAGAGGCAGCGGCTAGAGTGACGGATTGTCAGTCAAACGATCCACGCCTACTGATCGATTATGTTTATGTCGCTCAAAATGATTCACATCACACATCCCTCCTACAGACTTATTTTTAGTCTTCAGACGCTTTGGCAGACATGTCGCTATTCAACAGCACAAATTGGCTTGTTTTCACTGTATGGCAAGCGTAACCGTTTTACCAAAAACGTTCCTGCTTCTTAAACGGATTTTGCTGAACCTTCAGGCCCCTACTGTACCTTTCTGTGGTAACATTTATACCGATTTTTGTAGTTTTTTGCAATTTCAAACAGTTCAGGTTTACTAAGAGTCAGTCTCTGAACCAATCGAGTCTTGGCCCTTTGCCCTATTCAGACCCAAAATTGAAAGTTGGGCGTAGAGGGCTGAAAGTTGGAACACTAAAACATATTGACAAGTTATCAATGACCTGCAAAGAATTTCCAGATTCGACGCTCCACGCTCGAGATATGGCCTTCTAAAAATCGGCCCGCTTAACTATGGGACCAAAATTTCGATATCGAATTTCTGACTTGCTGATCGGAATTCAGACCTAACAAACGGGGTTTTTGCGTAACTTTTTGAGTAGTTTAAGAATCTTTTACTAAATTTCATTTTTTCGAAAAAAAATTTTTTTTCGCCCCCCTATCGGGGGGCATAACTCGTCTGGAACCCCCCTAGACCGTTCTTTTTATTTCAGATTATTGTAGCGCTATATCTTAGCTACACGCCGGTATAAAACATTACGGGCTGCCGGACGGCAAACACTGAAATATTTGCGTTCAAAAATTAAAAATGCCACATTTTGCATGTTTCACTGTGCCCAAAAATTTTCAACTCCATGTTCCAGCTTACTAATTGGAGTTGAATGCTAAAAATTGATGTCTAAGCTGTACTTTTTGAGTAGTTTAAGAATCTTTCATTGAATTTCATTTTTGGAAAAAAAATTTTTTTCGCCCCCCTATCGGGGGGCATAACTCGTCTGGAACCCCCCTAGACCGTTCTTTTTATTTCAGATTATTGTAGCGCTATACCCTAGCTACACGCCGGTGTAAAACATTACCGGCTACCGGACGGCAAACACTGAAATATTTGCGTTCAAAAATTAAAAATGCCACATTTTGCATGTTTCACTGTGCCCAAAAATTTTCAACTCCATGTTTCAGCTTACTAATTGGAGTTGAATGCTAAAAATTGATGTCTAAGCTGTACTTTTAGAGTAGTTTAAGCAACTTTCATTGAATTTCATTTTTGGAAAAAAAATTTTTTTCGTCACCCTATCGGGGGGCATAATTCGTCTGGAACCCCCCTAGACCGTTCTTTTAATTTCAGATTATTGTAGTGCTATATCTTAGCTACACGCCGGTGTAAAACAGTATGGGCTGCCGGACGGGGCAAACACTGAAATATTTGCGTTCAAAAATTAAAAATGCCACATTTTGCAAAGAATACTTTTTTCCAAAAATGAAATTCAATGAAAGTTTCTTAAACTACTCAAAAAGTACAGCTTAGACATCAATTTTTAGCATTCAACTCCAATTGGTAAGCTGGAACATGGAGTTGAAAATTTTTGGGCACAGTGAAACATGCAAAATGTGGCATTTTTAATTTTTGAACGCAAATATTTCAGTGTTTGCTGTCCGGTAGCCGGTATGTTTTACACCGGCGTGTAGCTAAGATATAGCGCTACAATAATCTGAAATAAAAAGAACGGTCTAGGGGGTTCCAGACGAGTTATGCCCCCCGATATGGGAGCGAAAAACAATTTTTTTTCCAAAAATTAAATTTAGTAAAAGATTCATAAACTACTCAAAAAGTTACGCAAAAACCCCGTTTGTTAGGTCTGAATTCCGATCAGCAAGTCAGAAATTCGATTTGGAAATTTTGGTCCCATAGTTAAGCGGGCCGATTTTTAGAAGGCCAGATCTCGAGCGTGGAGCGTCGAATCTGGAAATTCTTTGCGGTGGTTACATAACCTATCAAGTCGTATTAGTCCTCCAACTTTGAGCCCTCCACGCCAAAGTTTCATTTTTGGGTCTGAATACCGAAACTCGATCGGTTCAGAGACTGGCTCTTAATCACGAACTACATGCGGTATAAATGATTACATAACGTGACCTACCTTAAACTATACATACATATTCATACTAGGTGCTACCATAAACTACAGCGTTCAAAAATTTGCAACCCCACTCCTCTATCGGTGTTTTCCCATGTTTTCAGCAAACTCTCTAGAACACTACAACGTTTTGGCTGACCGCCTAACTATTACCACATGCAATATAGCATGATGATGTCAGAAATTGAAAATCTACAACTGCATGGTACTGTAGAAGCTATAAAAACAAACTGTTTGGTAGTGAACTACATACTGCACCGTTTTGCAGTTGGAAGTATGAACTGTGTTGAGTTGTAGTACAGGGTGTCTCAAAAAATGATCACATTTCGTTTTACTGCCATTTCCGTAAATTTTGACCAAATAGGCTGAACTTTGAACCATAGGTGCCAAAAGTCGGGCAATTTTATGTGCTAAGTTTGGTGCACTAGGCTTGACTCAATCCCGAGAAATTTCAAAAAAAAGTGAAATTTGGTAATTTCAATTGTGAAAGTCGGTCACCGAAAAATGGAAACATTTCCTTTTCCTGTATCTTTTCTAATTTTTGACGAATTGGATGAAATTTGGAGTGTAAACGCAGAAGTTCAGGGTAATTCGTGTGTAAAAAGTTGACGCATGAACTCCAACGCTATCTTTAGAGCTTAGGCGATAATGTAATGTAACGTTTTTTCGGTGACCGGCTTTTGGTATTGAAATTACCAAATTTCACTTTTTTTTAAATTTCTCGAGAATTGGTCAAGCCTAGTGCACCAAATTTTAACACATAAAATTGCCCGAGTTTGGGCACATATGGTCCAAATTTCAGCCTATTTGGTCAAAATTTGCGGAAATCGCAGTGAAAAGAAATGTGATCATTTTTTCGGTGACCGGCTTTCACTATTGATTTAACAAATTTCACTGTTTTTGAAATTTCTCGGGAATGAGTCAAGCCTAGTGCACCAAACTTTAACATATAAAATTGCACGAATTTGGGCACCTATGGTCCAAATTTCAGCCTATTTGGTCAAAATTTGCGGAAATGGCAGTAAAAAGAAATGTGATCATTTTTTTGAGACACCCTGTATGTACTGTAGGTGCAAACAAAACAAAAGCTCCTTAGGAACCTAAAAACATACCTTTAACAGGTTCAGGCCGGCGTGGGGGAAGGGGTTTTCCGTCAGGTGGGGGGGGGGTCGAAGCGTTTCGCCCACAGGGGGTACAAACTTTTAAAAAGCTCCAAAACGCCTGGAAATGCCCTTTTAGTACGTTTCTCTCAATAAGGAGCCTAAAAATCGCTATTTTAAGCTGTCAAATTGCGTTTTAGAGCTAAAAGCAAGCAAAAAACGATAAAAAGGGCTTCCGAAAACACCGATTCCGCTTAAATATCAACAGCGGCAACGCCAAATTCGGTTTCTAAAGGCTATTCAAGCGAATTTTAAGCTAAAATTAGTTGTTTCTGAGTCAACTTGTTAGCACTGCCGCCACTACTAGGTACTTGTATTTTTCGGTCGGGGGGGGGCTTGAGGGGATTTCGCTTTTCTAGCTAGGAGATAACCCCCAAACCGCTAGTACATGTGTGCCTAAAAAACGTTGACGTTTTCGGTACGTACAAATAGAGATGGGAACGGAAATTAATTTACGTGCCCATCAATAAGCGCACTGACTACAGTAGCAGTGACACCATCTCCAATAGTACAGTGCAGTAGAGAAGGGAACGGAAATTAATTTACGTGCCCATCAATAAGCGCACTGACTACAGTAGCAATGACACGATCTCCAATAGTACAGTGCAGTAGAGATGGGAACGGAAATTAATTTACGTGCCCATCAATATGCACTGACTACAGTAGCAATGACGCCATCTCCAATAGTACAGTGCAGTAGAGATGGGAACGGAAATTAATTTACGTGCCCATCAATAAGCGCACTGACTACAGTAGCAGTGACGCCATCTCCAATAGTACAGTGCAGTAGAGATGGGAACGGAAATTAATTTACGTGCCCATCAATACGTACAAAGCCCACCCCTTCCTACCGTCGGCCACGTTTTCCGACCTTCAACCAGCTAGTACCCACCTACTCTCTGAAGGTGGTAGTTTATGGGTGGCCCTGCCCTAGCTAGTGTATAACAAAGCACCGACACACAGTTTAACAGTGGAAGTTCTTAGCTGACAGTCTGTTTACGGTTATTTGGTGTTCAGGATCATAGATTTGATCGGTTTAAGAGGATCGAAATTAGCGTTGCTGCACCGCCGGGGAGACCATCGATCTCTCCTCTCACTTGAGGTAATCTAATACAAGCCGACTGTGGTAAATTTAGCCAAATCTGCCGGCTTAACTGACCAATCGATCGGCAGATGGGCTCGGACAAAAGCCGCCCTGTCAAATTTGGCTCCCGCCTCCTACCACAGCCGGCCTTCCGAAGCTGTCGCTCTTTGACTGCCTGCCGCTCCGACGCGCCGATGGATGGCCCGGACACGGTGAACTTCTCCGCTCCGGAGCCCTGGATATGGGCCACTAATGCCACCACGCTGAGCCACTTATGTAAGCTGAATTGGTTATTAGAGTGGATAGGCGATTATTTTTTGATACGCCTGCCGGGACATCCCTCTAGATTAGTTGCAGTCGGTCGGTCGGCCTGGAGAGGTTTGGCTCCGAATTTATAGCGCTGCCTAAATTGAATCACTGCTCTGGGAAATGCTTACTGACGCGCCCGTTGGTAACGAATCGTTTTCCTTTTTTACTGCTTGATTGTCTGAAACTTGGAGTCACTCTTTTGGAAAGAGTGAAGTGAACGCAGACCAATAGGGGTGATCACATCCTTCCCCTACACGATGTCTCACGCTAAGTGTTCCACGTTTCATCGTTAGCTTCGCGACTATGTGAACGGAATGCAACCACATTTGACACCAACGTAGCGTCAAGAAGAGTCTTCCAATTGTCAGCTAATGTACAGGTCCGTTGTTTAAACGTCAGTTTCACTTAGCTGAAGATATTCTCTACGATTTCCCTGATCTTTAAGTCTTATTGCGGCTAAACTGGATTTGCTATGCAGAAATCCGAAATCCGGCTAAGGGGGGTTCCCGAAAATCGGCCTGGGGCCAACAAACCCCCTATCGTCAAAAATGCTTCGTTGCTTGGTTGCGACTTGCACTCCTTCATTGCAAACTACAGTTACATGTGGTACAGTTTACGGAACCCTAAAAAGCTGCTGCTTCGCAACCTTATCGACCACACCTGTTTTAACCGCTAAACAACGATGACCCCGATCGTCTTGTGTCATTTATCAGTGGTTTTTAGAACAGAAATATGACAACGATCAGTTTTCAGATCGAATCCTCTGATCTGGTGAGGCTCAGGTGGGGAGGCCCCTTTGAAAATCACTAATTTCACGTTTTGTTGATTAAACGTTATGTGTTTGAATAAATATTCCCCAAGAATGGCAGGCAACTAAGTTACCCTTGGCACTATGTTTGTTTGTGTGAAATTTGATTGAATTCCGTTCACGTGGTCACGCACCGCAAACGATCAAACCTGGAACGCTTAGTGTGGTACACACTGTATTTTGATCCTTCATTTTTAGATGACAGTCTGGATACTCCAACGATGGTGGTGGCTCTGCTCTGTCTCACCATTTTATCAGTTATTCTACTGGGTGTTTTGCTGCATCGGATCAGAACCACATATCGACGTTGGAAGCAGCGAACTGTTGGTGTCACTGAGTCACAACAGCCGCTTCATCGTGTCGAATCGCAGCCGATCGAACTAAATGGAAACGGAAAGGTATACCAAGCTGCCAATCGTAGCCGGTTAGCAACCGCAGTTTCAGCGCACACTAATGTCGTCTTGCAAGTTGGCCACCTTGGATGAATTCGAGAGTCTCACTCCGTTGGTGACCCCTGGGTCGATTTCGGATGAAGAACCGCTGATGCGAAGAGTGTCCACCACCAGAACTAGCAGTAACACTCTGCACACTGGCACAAATGCAACAGCTTCACTGACTCAGTCGCCTCCACCTCCTCGTAGAGTTCTGCCTGGAACCACCTACCTGGTGCCGCTCACTTCTGCATCCAGAGGCTAGTTCTCATTTAGTTATTGGATGGATGAATTGTCCGGGCGGCTGCAGCCCCTGCGCTAGGCCACACACGCACACGCGCATCCTGCCTTTCCTTTGCTGCCTTCGCTACTGGCCGGCACACATGCTCATGCTCTTTGTCAGTCTGGGCGGCTCTCAGTGGTAATTGTCCCCGTTTCCGTTTGTCCCAACACGTGTGGTTGCTATTGTAGCTTTAGGTGCTTAGGCAGCTTCAGTCTGTTCCTATTTACTTACTCGCTGTCGCTGTCACCACCTTTCGGTGGGCTTCGTGCCAACAACCGACTCTTTGCGCCAAGAAACTTGCCCTGCCGAGTGCATGAGTGCACCACCACGCACACAGTGGCTTTTCGAAACCACTACACCACTACACGGCAGGCCGGCATTTGGTTATTATGATCAGGGATGCGAGGTGCTGATTTTTCGGTGTTTTTTTCGTTGTTTTCCGAAAAAAAAGACGGTTTTTAGGGTCGGAAAAAACATAAATTGCGGAAAAAACTCAAGCGAAAAATAGCTAATTTATGTCATTTTTCAGTTGAACAATGGACTTTTGTGAAGTATAAATGGCCAGACCAGCTTAAAACTGCTAGAAAAACAACAGAAAAGGATTTTACACAATAATAAATCTGCACGGATTCTACGTCGCTCCAGGGTTTCCATTTTAAGAAAAGCAAGCCTGGCAGAGTATGTCAACATACTGTAGGTAAATTACAACGCAAAAAGAGTCTCTTTGTAAAGTACGTACCGCTGCACTCTTTCAACAGTATCTTTATCTTTGACCAAGTAAGGACTCCAAACTGGGGAACTCGATTCTACCATTGGCCGTACGTAAGTTTTATAAGCTTTCAGCAAGGTATCAGGAGTTTTGGTACGAAAAATTCGAAAGATCATTGCTGCGGTCCGCATAGCTTTGGCAGCAATATACAGTATAGATAAAAAAAATGTCCCATCGCTTTTTCGGCCTTCACTCAAACGTTTCGTTCTCAGTCAATTCTTTACCGATTTGGCTCAAATTTTCAGCAAAAATTAACAACATGGTTGGTTAAATATTCTGCTAGTGTGGTGCCAAAATTCCGACTCGTACTGGTTTTATGACCCGAAAACTAGGAATGAGGGTGGTCCACGCAAATTTAATTTTTTTCGGTAATACAAGGAGTACAGGCCTGAAACTTGCAGGAATGATTGGTGTTGCTATTGGGCATAACATACTAAGCGGGCAGCCCTGTAGCTCAAAGGGCACTAAAATGGGGGAATTTCAAAAACATGACGAAATATGACTTTTCTTCGTAAAACCGGCAAAATGACGATTCTAAAGATTTTCAATTTTCAAAAAACGCTGCAGGGATGGTTACTATGGTGTGGAACAGAGCTTAAATATCAGGTTCATTTATTTGTCGAACTTCCTGCTACAATCTATGTTGATTAACAACAGATTCAGTGCTCTGATTCTAGAAGGTGCAGATTTCTCAACTATGGGATTTTCACTCATGTTTTTGAAATTCCCCCATTTTAGTGCCCTTTGAGCTACAGGGCTTCCCGCTTAGTATGTTATGCCCAATAGCAACACCAATCATTCCTGCAAGTTTCAGGACTGTACTCCTTGTATTACCGAAAAAAAATAAATTTGCGTGGACCACCCTCATTCCTAGTTTTCGGGTCATAAAACCAGTATGAGTCGGAATTTTGGCACTAAACTTGCAGAATATTTAGCCAACCATGTTGTTAATTTTTGCTGAAGATTTGAGCCAAATCGGTAAAGAAGTGACTGAGAACGAAACGTTTGAGTGAAGGCCGAAAAAGCGATGGGACATTTTTTTTTATCTATACTGTAGTTACAGTGCTGAGAAAACTTTAAATCGCCTACTAACATTACACCTAAATCTCTTATGGTGGGCACTACTTCTAATTGCTGGTCATTTATAGTGTAGAGAGAGTTACCCGGCGGTCGGAAATTAGTTATACGTAGAACGTGACATTTAGATATCTATGTAACACGTGAATTTCTGACTCATGAAGGTGCTAGAAAGCATTAGGAATTGTTAAACTAAGCCAGGATACTGAGAACTTGAGCTGGAGTTTTCCCGCGATTTTGGAAAAAAAGCAGAAAAAAACTGAAAAAAAAACAGGCCAAGGTTTTTCGAAAAAATATCCATTCCTGATTGTGGTCATGGCTTTTTAGCAGAACCATTATGCCTGACTGTATTACACGCCATAACAGACCATTCGTTGACAAAAAATAGCCAACAAGCAACTACAGGGTGTCCCAAAAAAATGACAACATTTCTTTTTGCTGCCATTTTCGCAATTTTTGACCAAATTGTCTGAAATTTGAAACATATGTGCCAAAAAACTGGGAATTTTATGTGTTAAAGTTTGGTGCATCAGGAGTGACCCATTCCTGAGAAATTCAACAATATATAAAATTGAGAAATTTCAATTAAATGTAGAAACAGCATCAAAACAAAAACTTTTCTTTTTGCTGTATCTTCTTTAATTTTTGTCGGAATTGGATGAAATTTTGAATACATGCGCAGATATTTTTAGGTCAAAAGTTCCGGCACTAATCAGTCCAAATCGCTAGTACTTGGAAACTAAAGAAAATCAGCGTTTTTTCTGCAGCAAAATGAAGAACGTGCAAACTCTGAGAACTAAGGAATAAGAACACCATCCAGATGACCTCCGTTTGAGTTAATACACTGCTGCAACCGTTTCCCATAAGTATCATAAACATTTCTTAGCATGTTTGGGGTGACAGACTGAATTACGCTTACAGGAGTTTCATTACAGCTAAGGAGCGCGAAAATCAATGTTGTCGTTGTATTGTGATCGGGATTTTTTATGTCATCGTCGCATTTCGGGGATAGAAAGGCCGGACGAGTAGTTGTGTTGCAAACGACGACGCTGGTGGGCAGCATAACCGTGTTGCTCTAGCAAGTCGGCTAACGTTTGAGTCAAGCCTGGATGTTTCTCTTCCAGTGAAGGGCGGCCGCGCTTGCGTGATGGCTTACGCGTCTCTTCAAATGATGACTGCCCAAACAAAACAAATTCAAGCTCTTGTCTGGCAATTTCAGCTCTCAGTGTAGGGTGCAGGGCCGCGCAAGCTACTGTAGCTTCTCTCGACAAAGCAGAGTCGTAAAATCCTTCGAAGACTGTACCAAACAAAGCGTATGACAGCTCTGCTTCAGCTTGTTGAACAGAAAGAGGTTCAGACATTTCGCAGAAAACACCGATTCACCACCAAACGACCAGCAGTTGCTTCTGCTAGCGGTTTCTGTCATGTTTCCGGCCGACTGTTAAACAGATGCCCAGCTTATCCCGAGTGTTGCCAATTGCAATTCGGCTCCGCGTTTGACGCAAAACGATAAAAGGCACTGCCGACTTAGCACGGTCCACTCTCTGACAAAGAAACAGGCCTACCAACCAAAGCACATCAACCTCTCAATCTGTCTTATTATTTTAACAGCAATATTTTAACTTGCTTATGTTTAAGCGCTTTGGCGAAGAGTTTGCAATAAGTTAATTTGCTTTGCTGCAAACGTTACCTGCGCGAAAGATATACTTTACACCTCTGCCAAATCCGCCCCTCCGCCAGCAGACTCAACAGGTGCACGCGTTTGTTTATTAGCTCGTCAAACTCAAGTGTAACCTGAGCCACCACGCGTCAATCAAATAGCAGGCGCGGAGCCTGGGCCGAGAGTAGCCAATGGGCGACGCATTAGACCAGGCGCCGCTCTCTCTGATTTTATCGATGGTCCCTAAATGTAGAAACAGCATAAAAAATGGAAACTTTTCTTTTTGCTGTATCTTCTTTAATTTTGGTCGGAATTGGATGAAATTTTGAATATGTGCGCAGAATAACGGTTTGATTTGTAGATCGAAAGTTGGCGCTTGAACCCAGCCCAGCTCTTGACATAAAAAATCCCGATCACAATACAACGACAACATTGATTTTCGCGCTCCTTAGCTGTAATGAAACTCCTGTAAGCGTAAATCAGTCTGTCACCCCAAACATGCTAAGAAATGTTTATGATACTTATGGGAAACGGTTGCAGCAGTGTATTAACTCAAACGGAGGTCATCTGGATGGTGTTCTTATTCCTTAGTTCTCAGAGTTTGCACGTTCTTCATTTTGCTGCAGAAAAAACGCTGATTTTCTTTAGTTTCCAAGTACTAGCGATATGGACTGATTAGTGCCGGAACTTTTGACCTAAAAATATCTGCGCATGTATTCAAAATTTCATCCAATTCCGACAAAAATTAAAGAAGATACAGCAAAAAGAAAAGTTTTTGTTTTGATGCTGTTTCTACATTTAATTGAAATTTCTCAATTTTATATATTGTTGAATTTCTCAGGAATGGGTCACTCCTGATGCACCAAACTTTAACACATAAAATTCCCAGTTTTTTGGCACTTATGTTTCAAATTTCAGACAATTTGGTCCAAATTTGCGAAAATGGCAGCAAAAAGAAATGTTGTCATTTTTTGGGACACCCTGTGTTTTACCTTGTTTTACATGCAAGCTAGGTTTTTCCGACCCTTGCACACCACACCTCACCGCACTTACAATCATGACCACAATCGTAAACACAATCACGGAATCATAGGCACTACATTACAACACCCTATTACACATGACAACACATCACATCGTAACAACAATCGTAACCAGACCATCAAACCAGATAATTTATGAGGCACAATGCATCTACATAAATGATATGAAATCTATTTAACACGAATCATACAGTACATATGACGATTATACGATGCCAGCCTTTTATAGGTAGAATTGCAATGGGCCAGTCAGAGCCAGCAGGTCTGGAGCTAACCTTGTCAACCACTACCAAAAGCATAGCCACCATACCAGAGGCGTACACAGAGGAGAGCGGAGGCAGCACAATCGCGCTGCACCAGTCAACTAGCAATCACAGTCTCACTTACACCCGAAACAAACACCCAATCAACGACGTCGACATTATTTCAATCGACAGGGTCAGCTGCATAGCAAGGTTGATATCTACAAACCATAGCCGTTTCTTTCAGACATCAGGGTCTACAATGGATCGCGGTGCTCTTTTCAACCGTCCAGCTGCAGGACCTTACTACAATCAAGTACAAACCGCCCAGATACCCTTTGTACTTCCCACTCCCAGCTACCGTCCACCCCCACCTCCCGCCCACGCTGGTTCATCTTCAGATAACCAGCAAACTTCCAGATGTGTGCCTAATGCCTTCTCTGAAAGTGCCCGCAGCTCCGTGTCAGGTAATCCGCTTCTTAGCTGATTAGCTGCTTCAAAACCGGTCAACTTTAGTAACAACTAGCAGTGTCAATCCTGTGGGGGAGTCAACCCCGCCGGAAGATCCCGCCCCAGAGGCAGCAATACCCCTCTCTCCGACCTATGTGGCCGCAGTGTACAAGTCTAATCTGCGCTTCGACCCCAGCAGGGCGCAAGTGCATCAGCAAGCCACTTCCAAACTGACCCCGAAGTCCCCGAGTGTTGATTCTCTCAGCTCTAACCTCAGCAGTCCGATGGAAAGCAGTGTTGGAGATAGCGCCTCACCTCTCGACACCACTGGATCCATTGCTGACTTGAGCGACAGTATCTATTTTGCTAGTGAGAGCGACAACACCACCGATCCCAAAGGGAAGGCTTATTATCTGGAGTCGGGTAGGTGGATTTTTGTCTATCTATCCCCAATCCGATACGATGATGAGCGGAAAGCATGCTTGGAGAAGGTTGATCGCAGACTATCTTGACTCACTGGAAGTGGTCTACCAGGCTGACTGAAACCAGCTCGCCGAATCTCTCTTTGTGTACTGACATCCCAGGCTGGAGCGAACTGGACGATCCATTCTGATCCAAGCATGCTGGAAGCTAGTGGCTGATCAGTGAAAGAAGGGCGATACAGTTTGCTCAGCGTACATACTGGGTTAAAAAATGGGCCACTAGGCCTGATCGTAGGACTTCGGTCCCCCAATCACATCGTAGTAAAACTTCTAATAATCGCGCTGCGCTATTATTTTTTCGTGATTCCTTTTGGGGGCGCTATTATTAGAGCGTACGCGTTTATTATTTCAATGCTACATAGGCCATCTCAAGTATCCTCATTTTTCTGAAAATACAGGCTATTTTTGTCTTAAACACAAGCAACCTTTATATATCCTTTTAGCAACCTTTTAGTCTGACTAATGTTTGCAAAGCTTAATCAAACAAAATTGGCTCAAAGGGACAGTATTCTACATTGGAAACACGTACAAAGTGTTGGTAGTAGTTCGCGTGGGAGCGCTATTATTAGAGCGTGTGCGTTTATATTTTCGGTCTGTCCGAAAAGGGCGCTACTATTGGAGCGTGCGCTTTTATTAGAACTTAAACTGTATCTAATCCCCATTGACTGATCTCTGTTTAGGACATCAGAAGGCCTACAACAACAACGGTCATTCAAACAGCAGTGACAAGTCAGATTCAGACTGTCATGTGCTGTCTGATCCAGAGTACGCTTCCCGCAAGTACCAGTTGCATCGGATAGAGGAGGAGTCGGAAGCCGAGGAACTGAAACCGGCCAACATTGGTCAGAGCAAAACAGAAGAGTCGCTCTCAGCGCTCTCACGTGATGTGGGAAGCATTCTCGACTCTGAGTGCAATTTGCTCATTCCGCGCAGTGTCAGTGATCACTTCAAGACTGTCAACGGCAAAAAGGAAAAGGAGGGACTGATCTAGAGCTTTGCTTCACTTCGTAGCCGATCATTTTACTTCCTTACTGTGCATACGTAGCTAGATTTGCTACAAAACTAACGTGATTGAAAGAAACATTCTGGCTAATGTAGATATGTAGCTCTTTTTTTGCTGCCAATTAATTCTGGACATGAAATGAAGGAAGCATCCAAAAGCATTCGCATAGATACTACTGTATGTATTATGTCAGGCAGCGAACGCCATATTAGATAATTAGTGGTACGTTCAGCCACTGTGATGTTGTGGCACCCTTTACGGTAATAGCACCTATGGTCAAGGGCAGTGGTACGGTATACGAACGGTCTTCACTTTAAGTTTGAAGTCTAATTTTTTTTCGGTTTAGCTTGCAGTAACTATTATCTATGTAAATTTTGAAGAGAGAACGCAAGTTTAGAGAGTGTAGTCCAGAAGAGAATAGTTCAAAAACGTTTTGAAGGCTAATTCTACGAAATTGCTTCTCAAAATCCTACAAAACAGCACTGTTCTTCAATAGGTCAGATTTTTCACTGCAAATATTCTTAACAAAGCTGGTTTAAAGGGGCGTGGCAGATTCCAATGGTTGTTTGGTCAGCTGCCATCTCTTGATTTGCCGCACCAAGCACATAATAGCTTGCCAAACATGGCAATATCGCCGGATCCGTTTGGTTTTTAGTCTTCTGTCCCCCTCTCCTGGGTGCTGTTATAGAATGGTAGTGACTAGGCACTCAAACGCCAGAGGGATATGCCGGGAATTCGCCGGAAGCACCAATATGCACGGAGTTGGGGGTCTGTCTAGACCGCACAGCTGCCGTTGCAGGGTACTTTTTTGGCTATTTATCACTCTTCTTGGAGCTATAGTGGTATTATTTAACAATTCCTATTGTGTGAAGTTAAGAAAATGCTAAGCTATTCAGCTGGCACTTTGGACCAAGAGACTCATCGAAACTTATCTAGCCTATGATGTTGATGTGAGTTGAGATACGTAGACAGATGCATATCTGCTGTTAGGTAATTTTTGCCACAGGTAAACATAGAGGTGGTAAACAAACCGAACATGATATTCCCGGCTGTTACTATTTGCAATCTGAACCCGGTTAGAGTTCACATTATGCATGCCTTGATGGAACACGACCCTTACGTAGAACAAATGGTACTGGTGAAGGAAAACCTAAGAGTGGTAAGTGAACCATCATATTGTTGTCATCGTACTGTAAGTAAGCGTTGTCATGTCTTCAGACACCGAATCTTTTATGCATGGATTCGAAAAATTCTTTGTTTTCAGAATTTTTCAACAGATCCGTACAGCATGTTCTATGGTGGAGAAGAAGGTAAGAAGATAAGTTTTCGCAAAATTTTGACCACAACCAAGCACAACAAATAGTGCTGCCAGCAGAGACGGGCTAGCATTTCGAATAAACTGGGTGGAGTTAAATATTAATATATTCAAACTCTCAAACTAGATGGCAAGCCAATTTCCGGAAACAATCACCTTATTCCCGGCTTATTTTTTGCTAAAATAGGATACATTCACTTTAAGCAGATTTTTATATTTTCTTCTAATCTACTATAAAATTCCTCAAAGAGGGTTTCGGAGGTACCTTATAGATTTACATGTAACAGGTCAAGGTCGGCGTGGGGGACGGGGTTTCGTCAGGTGAGGGGTCGAGGGTGGGGCAAACAAGAAAACAAGTCAAAAATCGATAAAAAGGGCTTCCAAAACTACCGATTTATCTTTTAAACATCAGCAGTGAAAACGCGAAATTCGGTTTCCAAAGGCTTTTCAGACGAATTTTAATCTAAAAATTAGTTATTTCTGAGTCAGTTTATTAGTACTGGAGCCGCTATCAGTACTTGTATTTTTGGGTCGGGGGTCCCTAAACTGTTTCGGGAGGGGGGGTGAGGGAGCTTTGGCCTTTCTAGCTAGGGGGTAACCCCCAAAGCCCCCTAGAACATGTAGGCTTATAGCCTGTTGAGGGGCCAACAACCTTCATCTGCCTGTTTGCTCACATCTGAATACTTCCACTTCATCAAAACCACCCCATACTTTGATTTTTCATCAGATGGTCGGTTTCTTGGTCCGCCGCCACCACCACCACGAAACGGCCATCACGGCTTCGCTGGTCCAGGGGGTAGACCGGGGCCACCTCATGGTAGGCCATTCGGACCGCCGGGCCTTCCACAGTTCGGTCCACCACCACCAAGACCAAATGGCAGATTTGCCAAAAAAAGACTCAAAGGTCTGGGGGCAGAAGGAGGGGTGCACTCGCTGGACGAGGCTGTTGGTGTGTACCCCGCTGGTGGACAGGGTAAGGCAGACCACGACCTGCATTTGCCCATGCCTACTGAACGAAACAAACGCGAGAAGGGAGACGAAGACGTTTTTCTGCCAATCAGACAGAGGAGGTCTACTCCTGGACCGGTGACTACGACTGACCTTGAAGATGGAATACTGGATGCCGTGGAGGGCGGAGTCGAGGTTGATGAAGATGAGAATCGTTCTGATGATGAGGAACACGAAGATGGGGAACAAGAGGACTATGATGAGTACATAGAAGAATGGACATCTAAACTAGAAAAGAAAGTATGTAATGTCATCTTTGAACCTTTGAGGATAGCAGACACCATACTGTCTCGGTACTGGATGTGACACTAACTGAAGCATCATGTGGATGTGATATGTACCATATCTGATGATACCCAGGGACGGATATTTTTTGTGAAAAAACCTCGGCCTGTTTTTCCAGTTTCTTTCGGTTTTTCCGGCTTTCTTCAAAAATCGCGGAAAAAACTCCAGCTCAAATTCTGAGTAGTTTAGCCTGGTTTTATTATTCCTAACGCTTTCTAGGATCTTCCTGAGTCATTTCAGAGCAGAAATACATTTGTTATATAGATATAAATCACGAAACAGGCATGAAACAGTGCCTGACAAGTTCTATTGATAAACACTATATGCAAATTTTCCTGCAGCAGTTTGTCTTTTTGCTTTATCATGCAAAGTTTGGTCTTTTCTGTTGTGTTCTAACAGTTTTGAGTCAAGCTTACCTATTTTACATAGCAAAACTCCATATATTAACTGAAAAATTACGTGAATTAACTATTTTTAGCTTGAGTTTTTTCCAACCCTAACGAAAAAAACCGGCTTTTTTCGGAAAACCCACCGGAAAACCACACCTCAAATACCGTACTTGATCTTTTAGCGGTACAATTCCCCTGCTTGTGCAATGGTTCGACACTACAATGGAGAGAGAAAACCGTGTCAGGTTTTTAGGTGCAGTTCAATGAAAGTCAATGGTCGTCTGACAACTCAGACAAAAGCTACTGGGAACGAATGAATGCTACAGGAGGCATGGGAGCAGAGCAATCGGCAGCGTTTGTGCTTCATAAACAGTTTCTGGAGAACCTAGCTCGTGCCAAGCCACCAATGCAGAGCTTCCTTGGTCATCAGAAACACACCATGATCTTGAGTTGCAACTTCAAAGGCCACATGTGCACGCCAAAGTCTAGTTTTATTGAGCAATCGATTTGCATCAACTGAGGCTGTTTCAGGTCATTCACAAGATTTTTCAATTACAAGTATGGAAACTGCTACACGTTCAATTCGGGCTGGAACAGGTCAGATCCAGTATTACACAAGGCCAACTTACCTGGCCCTTTAAATGGTGAACGAAAACTGGCATCTTGATAAATAGATGTGTATTTAGTTGTCGTTCAGGTCTTGTACTGGAGTTGTTTCTTGAAGAAATGCAATATGTAAAAGAAATAACAGAAAACACTGGTCTAAAGGTGGTCATCCATTCTCAGGACAGAATGCCGTTTCCTGAAGATGAAGGGCTTGAAATACCGCCATCTTTCCAGACATCCATTGGAGTCAGAATGGTGACCTATGACCTCAATTTTACTAGGAAAACCATGATTTTTGTAGAAAGAAATCCTGAGAATGCCTCATCCCTACCCTAGCAATTGCACAGGGCTAACAAACGCCAATGACACACCAGACAATGCTTACAATGTGGGTGATGTAAAAGTGAATTACAGTGCACAGGTACGACAGAAAGCGTTCATTCAATCTGAAAACAAAACCGAAACTTTCAGGCCTGCATAAAGACGTGTCTTCAAAAATACTTCGTCAGTCAATGCGGCTGCGGCAACATTCAATTTCCGCTTCGCGGCCAAATTTTCAAAAAGGCGAAGCGAATTTGTGACACTGGAAATCAAACTGAATGAAAGCCTAATTTCGGTTGGTTATCTTGTTTGACACTTGTTTTTAGGGTCTTGTCTCAAAGATGTAGTTGAAAGTTTTGATAAAGGCGAACTCAAGTGTGATTGCCCTCAGGCGTGCAAGTAATTTGCACATTATTCTAAGTTTCTGTGTCTGCAAACGGTAACTGTACGGTGATTTAGTGACACAATCTTCTCCACAACCTACTCTTTGTCCAGATGGCCCAGTGTAGATTACGCTGTACGAAACTTTTTTCAGTGAAAGGAAAAAATAAATAATAAATTGTTTCAGACTACGCTAATGGAGCAGCTGTCAAAGCGGAGCGAGTTCTGGAAGCAAATGTTCTCTGGACCAGACATCAATGACAACTTTCGCAGACTGGAGTATGTCTTGTGCTAAAACGGCCAAGGGTGCTTTGTGTTTTTCAGAGAAAACGTGCTAAAATTAGCAGTGTATTATGAAGATTTGAACTATGAAAGAATTCAGCAAGTTGAAGCGTATAGTGTAAGCGGCCCTTTTTCTAAATGTTTTTTAGTGATTTTGTTTAGTTCCTAGCACTGGTTTCCGATTTCGGAGGTCAAATGGGACTCTGGCTTGGCCTGTCAATCATCGCCGTCTTTGAGCTGCTCGAATTACTGTTCGACTTGTGCTGGTATTGCACGTCAAGAGACAAGTACGGATTTTTTCAAATAAAGGTCAATGGCAACCGCCGAGAAACTTTTAATAGAAAGAATGAGGCTTCTTTCAATTGTCAAAAAATAACAGTCAACAACGGCAGTAACATAGGTTCAGCTTACTGTTATTTTACTACTGAAGTTTTATTTTACTATAAAAAAATAAGCGACCTGGCGGTTTTTTGCGAATAACTTTTTGGGAGGCCCCGGAGCGACTTGAGCCAAAGTTGCAGACAAGGTCGAGCTCCGGTCTGTGCTTTGCTCATCTGTGCTACGTTTACTCTGAACACTAATTTGCGCAGCGTCAAATTTTTTTAAATTTTTAATTCAATTTTCAAAAATTAATAAATTAACATTCCTACTTAATTCTCAAAACGCGAATTAAGCTGACTTTGATTCGGACGATCTGTGAACTATAGTCTGTTAAAAAATAAGCGACCTGGCGGTCTTTTGCGAATAACTTTTTGGGAGGCCTCGGAGCGACTTGAGCCTCATAACCAAACTTGTAGACAAGGTTGAGCTCCGGTCTGCGGTTAATGCTAATCTGCGCTACGTTTACTCTGAACACTAATTTGCGCAACGTCAAGAAATGAGCTTTTTTTCCTAATTGCGATGAAAATGAGATGACTGTAGAATTCGATTCTAGAGTCCTTGGCGACTCCAATATGCTTTCATGACGTGTCTAGAGTTTGCAAAAATCGCGAAAAAGGCATTTTTTTGAAAATTTCACAAAATAGGGGGGAAAATAGGCAGGCCGACAGATTTGGCTGAAACTACCAGATTGGGGTATTCTTGACAGCCTGAATCGATTCTGACACTTCCCGACCCCTGAAAACCTCACCCTGATGCCGTAATTCGGCTCCCAAAGTGAGGTGGTCATATGAGATTGAGCAGTCCAATACCATAATAAGCATCCGCAATCAGTTTTTAGGCGATTGCGAACGTCTACCATTACATTACATTACCTGCTACTTCTCACATGCAAATTTGGAAAATTTGTGTTACTGTACAAATCCGTTTTTCTCGAAGCTCTACAACTCCTTATTGGAAGCCGAATTACGGTATCAGGGTGAGGTTTTCAAGGTCGGGAAGTGTCAGACTCGATTCCGGCGTCATAATACCCGATTCAGGAGGTTTCTTCAGGCAAATCCATCGGTCCGTCTACGTTCCGCCTGTTTTGTGAAATTTTCAAAAAACGCCATTTTTCGCGATTTTTGCAAACTTTGACCGAACTTTGACTTTGACTTTTGAATTTTTGAAACTCCGGATGGTTAGGCCTAGACCAGTGTTGTGCCCAGCTCAAATTTCTAAAACTCGGTAAGTATTCAGTAAGTAAATCCAGATTTTTTGAAATTCAGTAAGTACGAGTAAGTACTGGGTTTTTCAAAGAAAACCCGGTAAGTACTCAGTAAACAATTCAGTAAACTCGGTAAAACCTTCAAAATTCAGAAATATACAATTTATCTGAAAATGTTTACCTGATATAGCTTTTTAGCTACTGGAATGTTTATTTCAGTGCTGATGATTGATGAGTTTTAGATAATGTAGCTCGACTTTTCAGAATTTTAATCATGTTTTGTGTTATTTCACATTATTTTCTGGCTAATTGGCATGTATGGAAAGCCTTAAAATATGCACATTATACATAGTGACTAGAGGATGTGGCTTTAGATGAAATTCTTGACCAAATTGGTAGGTGAAGATTTGTTCTAATTTTCGCCATCATCAGACTGATGCAATAAACGTCAATCACAAAATATAGGTAATAGTAGTAGATATAGGTTCTACTTTTATAGTCTTCGCGCCTGATAGTCTGTTTGCAATTCTACCGCGCAAAGAAAGCTTAGGTTATGCAACAAGTGATGAAAATTGCAAAAAATTGGCAAAAATTGTGTGTTTTCTTTGTTAGCAGATCTATTAGCGAAAGAAAAACCGTATATTTTCTTGCACAGGTGCGGCGAGCTACCTATTGCAGAAGCTTTTACTCAGTAAACAACTCAGTAAATTACCGAGTACCGAGTTTACCGATTTTTTTTCTAATTGAGTAATTCAAAATTGAAAACTCGGTATTCAGTAAGTAAAATGAAGAAAAATTTTTACCGGTAAGTAAAAGTACTTACTTTAATTCAAAATAACTAAGTACCGAGTAACTTTTACTCAGTAAATTTACTGGGAACAACACTGGCCTAGGCACGTCATGAAAGCATCATTGGAGTCGCCAAGGACTCTAGAATCGAATTCTGCAGTCATCTCATTTTCATCGCAATTAGGAAAAAGCTCATTTTTTGACGTTGCGCAAATTAGTGTTCAGAGTAAACGTACCGCAGATTAGCATTAGCCACAGACCGGAGCTCGCCCTCGTCTACAACTTTGGTTATGAGGCTCAAGTCGCTCCGAGGCCTCCCAAAAAGTTATTCGCAAAAAAACCGCCAGGTCGCTTATTTTTTGAACAGACTATACAAATTCAGCAATTCCATTCCTATTTACTAATAACTTTACTAATTTTACTATTATTTCACTATGATTTTGCTACTCATAAGGTTGAATTTTGCATGCTAAGATTTTCTGAATAACTGTTGCTTGTCCACATATTTGATCTAAATTTGATGTTGATACAATGTCCTACAGAACCTTAGAGACAAAAATGTGTGAAATTTGGCTGACGAAAGTGGACCCACACATCTTTTATTGCAAAATTCATCGAGATATTCACTGGCTGGAATTCACCAAAAACTAGTAAAATTTCTATTTTACTACTGACGAGACGACTCTGGTAACTTAATTTAATTTTTACTTTACTATTACATATTGGCTCTTAATTTTACTGTTTACTATTATTTTACTACCACTAGTATTACAAATTTTTGTTTTTGTTTTGTTCTACAGTGAAATATACAGTAGCTGCTTGCTGACTTGCAGTAACAACCACTCTGCTGATGCAGAAGATGAAGCAAGCAATCGACCTAGACAACGTTCTCCACCCCCACCAGCACCACCAAAGACGTTGGACCCACCAGAAAAGTAGCAGAAGTTTCACTTACTAAAAACTTGAAAAGCTAATTCAGAAATGAAGACCACAGAAGAAGTCCGAGTCCAGCCCCTGAACCGCCTCCTGATGCATTGCCACGCTACATGGATTGGTACAGGAAGCGATGAAACCTGTCTTCCTTCTCTAGGTGTCTTCCTACTCCTGGTTTTGGGGCTGTTTGGTGTGCACCACGCTTCCCTCTGCTTGTGATTGATTTCTTCGGTTTCTTACGCACAGATAAATGAAAAAGATTTTATGGTAAGAATGCCTTTGCAGTTTTGAAGGCTAATTTCTCAACATTCTCCTATGAGACAAAAGTGACGTCATCATTGGACGAACTCCCCTCCAAACCGTTGTCACCGGTTGTCATCATTTGGCCAACCCCTCCCTCAAACCGGTGACGTCATTTCTGCACGGTAGTGTTTGTTTAATACCGGATTTTTCAAATGCGTATGCGTATACGCATGCATTCCAATTACAAATGCGTATGAATTTGCGTATACGCATTGCAAAAACTAATGCGTATTTTGCGTATTGCGTATGCGTAATGCGTAATCTCAGAAACATTCAGAAATGTTGCTGAACAGCTTTTTTGGCTCTACAGTCTACAGTATGCTGTTTAGGTATCCAACTTTAAAATCCAGGTTTTTTGAGACATACTTCAGGCTTTATGATTAATTTCTGACTACACCTAGTTCATAGTGACTACTAACTACAAACTACGTTAAATACTATTAACTACCTGACTTTTGGGGAAAATGAGACTACAAATTGTTGCGCACCAGATCGACTCTTCTCAGCTCCTTTCGTTTATTCGCACTCGCTAGCAGCTAACTGACACTCCGGCCAAGCCTACCACGTTATATAGAGCACTATCAAATACCAGCATCAAGCAACAATAACATCTGCCAGACCCGGCTTGCCGTCACAACATAGCACATTCCGGCCTCGTTACAACTCCTGCCCTACAGTATTCACTCTACAGTACGTAAGGCGTTCACATCCTTCGCAACAAAATTAACTCTAACTACAAACTAAATCCGCTGACCACAAATTGACCACTAGCTACATTTTTTTCGTGCCGAGTTTGTAGCCTCAAATCTTGAAATCTACACGGTTGTTTACAGTTATTTTATAATAGTTTAAGTGAAAATTTCTCAAAAATCGCTTTCATTAATTACAGAAATTACAAACATTGCTTGGCTTGGCATCTTAGTTCATGGATCCTCAAATTTAGTTTAGTAGTTGTACTGTAATTATAAGTGCATACATAAATGACAACTATTAGATCATCCACTGATTAGGCTAGATTGTCCACCACCATACATATATGTAACAGAGGGCGGTCTGCCTCACACGAAAGAGCCAGGCCCTTCAATCGGGGATACCGAGGCGATTTTTTGGTCCTCCCTCTGATCTTTCTGTCAAGTAATTTGTTGAGCAAATTTCTTGGATTTTTTAGAATTTCAAACACGAAAATTTATAAAATCGTTTGTAAAAATAAATACATTTTAGCTTAATTTGAGCCAAAATTAGCGATTTTTTAGCGATTTTTACGATTTTTAGTGCTTTTTAGTACCTAAAAAACCACTCCCCATAAACCGATGTCGTCATTTTTGCACAGCCCCATTGACTAAAAATTAACTACTAACCACTAACTACAAACTCGGATCGCTGGCTGAATTGACTACAAACCACTATACACACTGAAAACACTGAAAGCTTGGACTACTAACCACTAACTACAAACTAAATTTTGGTTGGGTTTTCTTTCCTCTTAACACTTAGCCTCTTTTTAAATATTAGCAAGCAAAACTTAGCTAAAGCTTCAAATTTTCTCAGAAAATTCGTGGTAACCCTCCGTCACCTCACATTAAAAACACGAAAAATAAGCATTTGGTAACAACTTGAAATAAAGTTTTTGCAAGACTTTCGAAAAGTCAGTTGTTTTCAGACCCAATACGCATTACGCAAAAAAATATGCAAACTTTTGGCAGAATATGTAATAGTATTGCGTAATGAAATTCAAATGCGTATGCGTATGCGTATGCGTATGCGTATACGCATTCTGAAATGCAATGCGTACTTTGCGTAATGTTATGCGTAATGCGTATACGCATGCAACAGTACGCACGGCCCCTTACGTGTTGTCTAATGTTGTCTGTACTTTAGGCTTGCAAAACGGTATATACGACATGCAGTTTAGGTGGGTTGATGAAATGTTGACAACAGTTGCGCTATGATTGCATAACGCCGAGTAAACATCATAGGCACGCGTAGCTCAGTGCATGAGGTCTCGTATTTCGAATAGCAGAAGAAGCGGTCTAATACGTATTTGACAAAGCAGCTCGGAACACAAAATCGATCTTCTACTCATTACCACCTTTTGGCGGCGAAAACCAATTGCCAAATCTTATTTGAGTTTAATCGAACTGGCGTGCGATCGTGTCATGTGGAAGGAAAATTGAAACCGGCGGCTGGTGGGCCGACAAGACGGCACGGCCGGCCTCCTCCGTCTGGCGCTATTAGGTGTCCCTGTGTGCATATGTACATTTACATTGTATTGAGTTACTGTTTTGGTTTTATTCACGGCTTCTAGAGTAAATCGCAAGCTGAACTCGTTTGCTGGGCGTTCTGGAGTGGTGTAGAGTTGTCAACATATACTGAACTGAACTGAAATCCTCAAACTGTTTTTCCTTGTGGCACTTAATTCTTTCTGCACAGTTAGTTGGTTACCAATGGTATCAGAGAAGGTATCGTGGCGTCTTCGCCATGGGTAGTTTACACTATCCCGTCTGTCATGGCGGCCCCGGCAACTGTGGAAGCGGTGTGTTTGTCGGTTCGAACCAAACCTGTCGTGTCGAAAGCCCGACCCAGGCCGTCGATAGTCAGCAATGGCAAGTAGATAAATGGGAACCAAACCTTAGCTGTCTTGCACACACTGACTGCAAAACGGGAGGGTTCTTGCTAAAGAGGCTGCCGGACCTTCTGTCTCTTCCTGCTCTATAGCAGTTGGCTGCTCCTACTGTGGATCAGGTATACCTGTACCTGTACCTGATTATCAGGTAGATTGGCAAAACCCACCTGATACCTACCTGATACCTGATCGGGTACTTTTGAACTGTACCTACCTGATTTTTGGTATTTTTGGTGTGAAACAGGTACAGGTATCAGGTACAAACAAAAGGCATTAAATAGTAGTTTTAGACAAATTTGTTCATTAAAAAAGCGCGTTAGAAAGCTAATTCTTCAAAATTTTACCGCCGGCCCAACCAGGCCTTTTCAACCCAGAAAAACCGCTAATTTCTGCTAATTTTGTACTCACAATGCTTTTTAAAACAGGTTTTGAACGTTAATTTTCAAAATTTTCTCGCCCCTGTTTAACCATGGACATCTCAAAAAAGGTTACACTTCGTTTGGAAAATCCTGGGTACGCCACAGAGTAGAAGACACTGGTAAAGAGGGTTTAAGAAATTTTTCGCTGACTGGCAAAAATCAACTCAACACCACCAGAGATAGATGTGCAAAGCGATTCAGCACCCCTACAATAACTTTGAAAGCGTGTTTTTAGCATTTTATGCAGTTTCTTGACGAAAAAATCCTAAAACGACCGTAACTACACTGATTTTAGCTACCTTTAAAGCCTAAATTGGTATTTAGAGCGATTTTTCGGCTAAAATCTGAATTGTAACTTTTTTTAACAAAATACCTGATACCTGATTGGGTGCTTTTGAAATACCTGTACCTGATACCTGATATTAGGTACTTTCTCAATACCTGCCCACTGTAGCTGCTCCTAGTCCGAAAGGACAAAGTTACAACAACAACAACAACAACGGTATCCCTACCTTGTGGTACACACACGCGCAATCAGTGGCGTACCCAGGATTTTGCAGAGGGGTTGTAAAATTTTGAAGTTTTATCTAGCATGTAGGAACCAGTGGCGTATGCAGGATTTTGGAAAGGGGGGGGTGTAAAATTTTGAAAGTGCCTGGTTGGGCCGCTGCCCAACCAGGGTAAGAAAAATTAGCAAAATTAGCCTTCAAAAACGCGTTTAAAACGCATTCCGAGCTTAAAATTAACAGAAATTACAAGTTTTAGTAGTTTATAATGGCCTGGTTGGGCTTCTGCTCGACCAGGGCGAGAAAATTTTGAAAATTTAGCCTTCAAAAACGCATTTAGAAGGCATTCTGAGCACAAATTAGACAGTTTTAGTACATACAGTAATTCATTAGTTTCTTATATTTTTGACAGACTTTTTCTTCCTACCTCCACCGCAAAGGGGGGTGTACACACCCTACACCCCCTGGATACGCCACTGGTAGGAACCAGCATAATATCACCTTTTCATTAAGCCTAACAGCGACTGCTAAAGAAATTCTTCCTTACGATTCACCTAGAAGTGCCTCTAAAGACAATTTTCGGTGAAATTATGCAGTTATAGGCAGTGTTTAGGTCTGTATAGGCGTTTTCGAACTGGTTTCTTAACTGACTTGATGTGCAAAGTGGAAAAGTTGCTGTAAGTACCTGTACTAGCACAGCACGCCGGGCCGGACACTTTTAGACGATTAAAACAATTTAAATTTAGAAAAGCAAAAGTTTTTGGTCTTCAAAAATTTTTTAGCAACTGCGTGGCAGTGTGGTGCATTTTGAAAATTTGAAACTAGGTAAAGTAATACTCGTTAAAGTTGTCACATAAAAAACTAGGTAAAGTAATACTAGGTAAATTCTAAGCTAAGAAACTAGGTAAAGTAATACTAGGTAAACTAGGTAATACTAGGTAAACCTAAAACGCTCGAAATCAAGTCAAAATATTATTTTTGGTTCAATAGAAAAATGATGAAGTTAGTGGAGTTAAAATTTGCGAAATTTGACACAATTCAAGTAAATATTTGTATTTTATTGATCAAATAAGTCAGAAATTCATTCTCTGGGCCACTGTACTAATTGTGGGAAAGCCGGAAATTTGAAGGTTTGCTGACTGAAAAAGCAATGTAAAACTGAAAATATCAAACTAAGTAAACTTGTTCTACCTAGAAGTACCTAGTTATGTGGATTTAAAACTAGGTAAAGTAAAACTAGGTAAAATAGAGTAACCAGTACTGTAATTTTAATAGTGAAATTTTATTTTAATTTAATATTAATATAATAGAACTAGCCGATTTTAATTTTAATTTAATATTAATATAATAGTCCCTTGTTAATTTTAATTTAGATTTAATATTAATACTATTAAATAACAATTTTAATAGTATTTTAATAGGATTTTAATAGTATGTTCTAAAATTCAGTCGAAAAGTTTTGGTCACACTTCAGCGAACTGGCGAAACAACATCTTTTGCTTGAAGTTGCTAGTATAAGTTGAAAATTCAATCAGAGATGCAACCTAGAAGCATTTTTCCATGGAAATTTATAACCATTCTTTTTAAAATGACATTCTCTGAGCCTGGTTTTAAATTGCATTCGAACACAAGCTAGCCATAGAAGAAACTATTGATGAATAGTTAAAGAGAAATTTTTGAAAGGAAAGACTGTTACATAGGTTATTGACTAGATTTATTGTGTTCAAGCCTATTAGTGAGAAACGTTCCACTATTTCCAAGTGAAAACACATTCGAGATTCTGAGGGCAGTCAGAAATCTTCAATTTTCATGATTTTCTGAGGTAAAATTATGATTTAAATAGTACTGTATGCAGGTAACATGTACTCCTTGATTGTCAAACAAGGTTTAACTATTAAAATACTATTAAAAATAAATTTTAATATTCAGCCCCTCTGTGTATTTTTAATTTAATTTAATATAATAGTAGGCCCTCTATTTTAATATTAATATAGATTTAATACTATTAAAATAGCACTATTAATAATAGTTTCATTTTAATATTAATATATTTAAATAACAGTAGTAACCAGCAACTAGGTAAAGTAAATCTAGGTACTTTTCCCGCATATTAACTAGGTAATACTAGGTATACCTAGTTACCTAAATAAAAAGTGCACCACACTGCTGCGTGGTACTATAATGGTACCACTCCAGTTCAAATTCACCACACCTATAAGGTACAGACATCAATGGCCATGGGTAGGGCAGGAGGAGTACCATAAAAGGTACTGGTAGTGCCATATGCACCCCTACCCTAGGCACCGATACCATATATGGCGTAAGTGGCTGACTGTGTGTATAAACGGTATCCGATGTATTTCTTCCTTAATTTTATAAAATGCGCTAATTTATTCCATGCTTTCCATGCACCGGAGCGTCGATTCTTTGTTTTGTTCTTCCTCTGTCGTCGATTTCAGCTGCTGTGTAGCATAACGCTTCGAATCTGGGTTAATGAATTGTGCCAAATGTTATACCAAATTAGAAAACTAAGCGAAAATTATTCTCTTTCTTTTGCTAAGAGAAACAGGTTAGATAAATGGAAAGAGATGTGAAAAAGTTAGGCATGTGCAAGAGCGTAGCTGAGAATCGAACCCAGCACCTTTGTATTTCCGGTTCAATGCACTAAACCACTATTATAGACGCCGATGCCTGACAAACATCTTAACTAAACCCTTGACAAGCCAGCCAAACAAGACCGACCGGTCTAAAAACTTGGTAAAAATTGTTCCATAGAAACATTATTAGTAGGTATGGGCGACCATTTTTAATAATTCGCGCTACGACAACGAAAATATGCTAAAAGGGCCGATAGCATGACCGCATAGGACAATTCAGGCAAAAAACCGCATTCGATTTCATTAAAAATTAGAAAAATGCGATTTAATGACAGCCGCCTGCGAAGGACTTTTCTATGGCGCACTTGGTACCATTTTTATAATGGGCAATATATTTGAATAACTCGCGCTACAAGAAAAAGTTTATGCTAAAACGGCGATAGCATGACCGGATGCGATAAATTACGCAAAAAACCGCACTTGGTTTCACGAAGAAATAGAGAAATTCGTGTTAAAAACAGTTTTTGTGTGAGCCGCGCAGTTTAGTAATTAGCATTCTGTCGCACGTTCGAACTGGGACTGATTTTCTGTGGCGCGATTTACGAAGATGCAACCCACTTGATTGTTTAAAATCTACTAGAAGGCCGTGAATATCCGTAACACAGCTAAATTAATGCGAAAAAGTATGATTGCAAGCGTTGCACAAAATAAAATAGTGAAATGGGAAAAATTTAGGGTTACAGAAACTTCAACACCGTTTGTGGGGTTAACGACAAACAGCAGAGAGCCAATTCTTGTATCACTCGAAAGCCTGAAGTCTACTGTACTCAGAACCGATTGAAACCCTTTCGCCAAATTCATCGTTTTATCAGAACAATCAGGAACACGAAAAAAATCCACGAAAAAGCCGATTTTCAGTAGTTAAAGAATCCAATTTGTGGGGACTGCGTCAAACTGCGTTAAGAAAAATAGTGGTGCAATATAGGTAACAAGTTACGCTGATTTCAAATCCGATTGAAACCAATTTAAATAAACTCTCCTTTCAACAGAAAATGGACGTTGAAAAACGACGAATTCAGTTTTTGAGAAAAAATGCCCTTTAACGGCTGAATTATGGTTCAAAATGCATCTTATTCGATAGCTCGTACTCTGTGTCATATAAGTACATCACTTCCTACCATCAATAACCGAACATAAAAAATGAATTTGCGCTTGAAGTTGCGAAAACCGTTTTCGGACCATATTTTGCCCGTATTTTTGTATTTTCTAAACGGTGCAGCCGGACGAAGCGTGCCCATCCCTACATAAAGGGGTTACAAAAATGTGCGGACCTAGCCTGGATTAACAGCTGCATTATTTTCCCAAGTGTTATTTGCACTGAAAATGGATAAAGAAGAACTTTATCTGACGGCCTCATCAAAGGCAACTTTAAACAGTTGTTAGTGCTCAATAAATTCGGCGCCGACTACAAACTAAAAGTATCGTGGCATATTAGTCTTTGTGCATCTTTGGCCGCCCGCTATCGATTATCCATTGGCAGGCCACCGCTGTTGATGCATAAAATATGAAAGACTAACCGATCGGCGGGCTGGCTTTAGAAACCAACCGGTCCTCCGCTGCTGTCTTCAAGTCAGGTTTTGCTATTTCTCTCTTCTGCACTCGACATATTAGTGATAGAGAGATAGGAATCTACTTTTCCCCCGGGATATTAATTAATTTGGCGCAGTTCTTGTTGATTTAACCCCGCTGCGGGTTGCTTAATTGCAACACGGACCAATGTACGTGATTGGTTCTACCCAACCCCTTTCTGTGTTTGACATGTGTATGGCTTTGGGGGACAGCAGAACTTAGAACGGTTTGACTGAAAATTGCTACATACCACGTATGAATCCCATAAATATGTAACGTACGTATGTGTTTATCTTTTAATTTAGTTTGTTTTTGTTTCTATCTTTTAATAGTCTGGCACTTAACGCCGTTTATGGTACCGGTACCTAGGCTAGCGGCACCATATGTGGTACCGCCACGTTCGAGGACTGTGGTGGCACCATATATGATACCGGTACCGCTACCAATGCGAAGGTACATGGTACAACACAACCACAGCCCCGAACGTGGGGGTACCGTATATGGTGTCGCTAGCCTAGGTAGCACTGCCATATACATAGTACGTACGTATGGTACCGACCGGCACAATACAGTATATGGTGTCGGTTCCATAAACGGCGTTAAGTGCCTGACTGTAATAGTTGACAAACGACTACTCTACTGTATGTCCAGCCACGAATAATGACAATACTCGACCAATTTCAGTGATACGACAACAGAAATTATCGTTCACATGCAGTTTTGTGTATTATCAGGTATTAATGGAATTTTCTGGATATGATACAGACCACGTTTTCTTACTTTCCCCAGTTCTTTCTTGGTTCAAGCGTATTCATTTTTTATCTATGCATGCGTACGTATACTTCCTCTTCTCTCCTCCAAATTAATTTCAAACGAACCCTGGAGGGGTTTCCCGCGGAGGCAAAGAATAGGCCATAAAAATTGCAGCAAACCAGAATCTGAATAGCTTCCGCTGTTCTATTCAGCAAGCGAACAAAAACGGCCTAAACTGACTGGTTTGCTCCTACTAAGGTTCTCTATTTCTGGCTGTGCTCTACTTTTTGATAAACGCTTTTTGTCAGAAGACGCGTGACGCTGAAAAATAACGATTTATCTTTCTAACGTCGTCAGAAAACCGGCCAGCAGCAACAACGCCACGCCAGGTTTGCCTAGTCACGTAGGTATTTGCTTTGGAGGCTCGAATTTACCGGGCTCCAATTAGCACTAATGGCACCCCGGTTGGTATCAACTATATCTTCCAATTTTATGCATCCGACCCGCTCCAACGGCCATATAATTGCGTTTTGTCCCGGCGCGCACTGGTTGATTATTGGAAACTAGGCGTTCTCTCGTCATTGTTCTATTTTTGCAGGCCAACTGGGCCGGGTTTTTTTAGTACCACGTGCGCGCTTGTCGCTTGCTTGGGAAAGGCTACATTACTTTTTGGGCGGGCGGCACTTTAGTCAACGGCAGTTTTACATTATCGATTGTAAAATTTTCCGCTCCTCGCCCCGCGTGATCTTTGTCTTTCTTTCTTTCTCTCCGGTAAATCATTGCCAATGTAATGCGTGGTTCTCTCTCTATGCAAATTTTTTTGAACTGTTGCAGTCTGCCAATGGACTGTGATCGGATGTATGAATAATGCGCCGTGGACGGGAAATAACGCCTCCACCAAGCGCGCTGCGTTGGTAGCTGGCTAAGAGCACATTTCCGTAAATGGCTAGACAGCTATGGCCAGTGCTTAATGCGCAATTGCTACTGTGCTTCCTGCTGGTTTGGAAGGCTGATAGTAATGACGGTAGACGGGTCAAAAGAAACGCCAAATACTCTAATCACTCGTGGAATCAATTCAAGCAAGAAGCTCGTACGTTTCCCGATCTTTTTTGGTCGAAAGTTGGGAATTTTTTCTTTCTGTTTAAACTTTCGAAAAGAGAAAATTTGAAGACATTTTAGTTTCTCCGTGGTTTTCTTTTTAGTTTAACAAAGCACAGTGAGTTTTCAGCTTGCTAAAACCTCTATTGCACACAATATTTTAGGTTTTTTAGAGAACCGACTGATCGATCAGATCATCCGTTTCCTTATACATTTATTGCTTTCATTTGCAGTGCAACAATGTGATTTTGGGAAACTGGAAGCAATCCTAGAGAAGAAGGTAGAATCTCCCGATCATCACTATTGGAAGTGGGAAAGGCTGGCCTTTCTAAAAGCCTTAAGTCAGAAGTGCGACACGAATTGACCTAAAAAATCTACCTGAACTACTAAAATTGATTTGTCTAGATTCGTGCCGTCCAGTAGTCACTTCGAGCAGTTCAGGAGAAACCCAGCCTTACTGCGCATGGGCGTTCTGTTGCCGGATCCCAACTTTTGCGACCAGCCACCCCCGAAACCGAAGATGGAGCCGATTGACTCGGAAGCGAAGAAAAAGATCAAAACTGAACACGATCTATTTGAGGACGCCATCATCAATAAGTGAGTTGCTTGTTTGACTCAGAATCGTGCACCACGGGGCCGAATTAACGCTTGAACCGATTTAACTGTTTCCAAATTACCCCGTTAAACCAACACTGAATCTTTCTGATTGAATACCGTAAAACTTCTAATAAATAGCACTGCGCTATTATTTGTTCGTGATTGCTTTTGGGAGCGCTAGTATTGGAACGTGCGCGTTTATTATTTCAATGCTACATTGGCCATCTCAAGTACTGTATGCTCATTTTTCTGAAAACACAGGCTATTTTTGTCTTTAAGCGCAAGTAATCTTTATATGAGTTTTAGTCTGACTAATGTTTGCAAGCTCAATCAAAGAAAATTGTCTCAAAGGGACAGTATTCTACATTGGAAACACGCACAAAGCGTTGATAGTAGTGCGTGTGGAGCGCTCTTATTAGAAGGGCGCTACTATTGGAGCGTGCGCTTTTATTAGAAGTGTAACGGTATATTCCAAAAAATAGGACAAACCCTTAGTTGTCGTTCGTTCATGCAAGTGCACTAGGTTCATTTGGAAAGAGTTAATGCGACCGTATATGTCAGAAGTAACTATAAAGTGGTATTTATTATTCTAAAATGGCCCATTAATTTTTTCCGGTGCACTCTGTTATTTTTCTGGCCGCCTTTGCCATTTAGTGCTTCGGCTGTACGTAGCTGACTAATAATGCATTTACCCCCAGCCCAACAACGCAGTAAGCTCTGTCGTAAATTAGCTCAGCCGTTAGAATCGGGAATTCGATTAGCTCTGCTAACAAAGCCACAAAGCTAAGGCTTCTAGCTGGACTGGGGACTGGCTCTAAAGTTCCGGCGCTCTAATTTAGAATTGATTGCGCTCAGACTTTTCTGATTATTATCGGTTCGTTTAGTTTTTCTGACTGCCACGTGCTATCTTCCAAAAGGTTCCCAGCAGAGTGCAAAACGTGAATAGTTTATTGCTGCTATTTTTCGATGAGTAGGTTGGTTCATGGCCTATAAACCAGCTTCATGGCTTGGAATATACTGGGTGATTCACATATCCCGTTCGGTGTCGCAAGTCAGAACTTTTTTGTTTGTGGACCGGAATCGGCTGATTTTTTAATATGATGTGTTTGCATTTGCACTTTGAATTTTACTGTTTCAAATTTCAACAAATTTCACGCACTACATCAGTAGTTATGCACTTCAATGTGGTGGTCACTGTTTTTAATCACTTTCTGCAGCCGCTGGTGGTATTCCACCCTCCACGCTGGTGGACGCTTTTCCGACTTTTGATGGACACACTGCCCTCTTCAATCAGCCATTCATGCCACCAGCAGATGCTGGTATCTGTTGGAGGCTCGCGTTCTATCCGAAATTGCAGGCGGAACATTCTCAGTGCTTTTGGTCCATTCAAACTGCACCGCGCATTTTGCATGTTCCTTCACCGAAAAAAGCTATCACAACTGCTAAAAACGTCGGTATGTGTTAAAAGTGAATAAAGCGTCAACCCACTATGGTTTAAGAATGTTTTCAACACTCAAACACTAGCCTAATCGCGCACAAGCCAAATATTTTTAGACCAATGTTGGAAATTTTAGTTTGCGGTAGAATTGCCCGTTTTCAGACATTTCATGATGAAAGAAGCAGAAATTTGAAACAGCAAAATGCGAAGTATATCTTACGTGTTGTGTGCAAAAAATCAACCGATTCGGTCCACAAACAAAAGTTGTGAACATGCGAAACCCCACGTGATATGGGATTCACCCTATACATTCTTGTGATGATACCAAACCGATTCTGATTAAAATTTCGTTCGCAAAAATGCCCTCTTTTTTTACCATTAACGTCTGTACATACATACGCTAATTTAGTCCGGCCTGTCAATAAATAATACTGAAAACACAAATGGAATTTGCAAATGGGACTGGATTTTTCTCTGTGCAGGAAGGCTGTCAGACTGCCAAATCGGAAAAAAAGACTGGCAAAATGTACCTACATACGTATGTACACGAAATTTATTTATGCATAGGAATCTTTCGATAATTTTATTGTAAGAAGCTGAATAGTCATAAAAAATCCATGTGCAGAAGCAGTTTTGATTAAAAGTTGCTGAAATTGGCTGCAAATAGACCATTTTAGTATTTTGGGAAGGGCAAACCCGGCAGAACAATGGACAATTTCTCAATCAAGCCATGATGTTCGTTTATTGATTGATCATCAAATTGGGATTGGTAATCAGTCACATACAACGGATGTGTGCATGGGGCCCTAAGGTTGTCAGAGAGCAGACGAAAATCTACTACATAAAACTACATACTGAGCCCCAATTTTTCGCACCTTCTCACTGAAAGTTTCGTTTTTCTTGAAAAAATTTTGTTCGAAATCAGGTTTTCTAGTAAGTTCGTGTTGAAAGTTCTATTTTTACTGAAAAAAATTTACTTTTTCGAAAAAAGTTTTCGCTATAATTTGAAGTTTCGCGGCTGGCGTCACGCAGGCAAACCTGTGAGTTACCGACCATATTGTACAGATGTATTTATCCTACAGGTTAGGAAAACTCTGTTTCGGGTGTTACTATACGTTTTTGTACAGTGCTTTAACCCTATTCTCTCCCACACACGTTTCCTTAGTGCTGCATATTATCAGTTATATACATTGTAAGTCACCTTTTTAAACCTCACCTATCCTTAGCCCATTTTACGTATTCGTTAATGGACTTTTGTATTTGTGCGGTGCAGTTGAAATTGCTTGGAAGTTTTAGTTTAAATATAAGCTGTTTAACAGCAAACATGGGCATTCTAGGCATTCATTGGCAGTGCACAATCCATACATGTACCAGGTCCGGCGGGCCTGGAGGGAGCGGGTAGGGAGGGGGCTTCCGTCAGGTGGGGGTCGAGGGTGTTCCGCCCAGAGAGGAGTCAAAAATTTCAAAAAGCTTCAAAACGCCTGGATATGCGTTTTTAGTACGTTTTTAGTAAGGAGGCTAAAAATCGCTATTTTAAGCTGACGTTTTAGAACTCAAAACAAGCAAAAAATTACAAAAAATGGCTTCTAAAAACACCGATTCGATTTCTCTTAAAGGGTTTCCACAGGCTCTTCAAGCGAATTTTAAGCTAAAAATTAGTGATTTCTGAGCCAGTTTATTAGTACTGCAGCCGCTACTGGTACCTGTATTTTTGCGTCACGGGGGCCCTAAACTGTTTCGCAAAAATACTTGCAATTTTTTTGAGCTCAACTGTACATACAATTGATTTTATTATTGGTTTAGCTTTATTTTGCAGTAATTTCCCCAACTATTGTGAACCATACATACATTGTACATGTACTAGGGGTTTTGGGGGGTAACCCCCGCTGGAAAGGCCAACCCCTTCACCCGGCTTCGAGTTAAATCTGAACCAATAATAAAAAGCAGTTGTATGTACATAGATGGGGATCTCACTCTCAAAATAATGAAACTGGTAGTTTTTCCTGAGCAGATCAGCGTGCTTCACGCTACGCTGATTTGCTACTACTAGGACTTCTTTCTATGCCTGTTGGCTGGAATAGAAAAAAGAAAGTTGTCTCAGACAGTGACTAATAAGGGGGTACTGTTGTTTGGGTATGGGATTTTCGGGAATCGGTTCGGTATGGGTAGGTATTTTACGGCATACCCAGGAATCGGTTCGGTATGGGTAGGTATTCGCAAAAATACCGGTATACCGGTATTTATTCGGTATTTCCTGAAAATGTTTTGCAAAGTCAAAACACTGAATTTTCCATTTACACGGTCATGAATTTAGTCATTTCTAAGGTCAGGCTACAAAATCCATCAAAACAAACCAATGGAATTTACAGTTTTTAGGAATTTTTGAAATTATTTTTTAGTTTTACTGAAAATTGTTTCCAAATAATTTTGACTAGGAGAATTGCTTCAATTGTACTGTAGTTTTAAGACCTGCTAGTGTACAGTATGGAGATCTAACGAGCAGTGACAAAATGTGGGGCTATTTTGTTGATTGTGAATGTACTGTACATCAAGTACAGGGTGATTCTCTTATCCCGCCAGGTTTCGCAAGCTCAGAACTTTTTTATTTGTGCACCGAATCGGCTGATTTTTTAATATCATGTGTGGACATACTTCGCATTTTAATGTTTCAAATTTCAACAAATTCCATGCACTACGTCACTAGTTATGCACTTAAACGTGGTGGTCACTGTTTTCAATCACTTTCTGCAGCCGCTGGTGGTATTCCACCCTCCACGCTGGTTGGTGGACGCTTTTCCATAGCTTGTTGGACAGGCTGCCCTCTTCGATCAGCCATTCATACCACCAGCGGATGCTGGTACTTCTTGGAGGCTGGCGTTCTATCCCAATTTTCAGGCGGAACAATCTCTGTGTTTTTGGTCCACTCAAACTGCACAGCGCATTTTGCACGTTCCTTCACCGAAAAAGCTATCACAGCTGCTAAAAACGTCAATTTGTGTTGAAAAGTGAATAAAGCGTCAACCCACTACGGTTTTAAGAATCTTTTCAACACTAAAACACCAGCCTAATCGCGCACAAGCCAAATATATTTAGGGCCAATGTTGGAAATTTCAGTCTGCGGTAGAATTGCCCGTTTTCAGGCATTTCGTGATGAAATAAGCTGAAATTTGAAACAATAAAATGCGAAGCATATCCACGTATCATACCCAAAAATCAGCCGATTCGGTCTACAAACAAAAAAGTTCTGAGCTTGCGAAACCCGGCCGGATATGTTAATCACCCTGTACATGTTGATTATTAAGGAGCAGTGTTAAGTTAAGCCAAAAGTAGCCCAACGCTACTGTTGTTTGGTATTGGATTTTCCGTTTGTGTATGTGTATGTGTATACACATTTACTGTCAAATGTGTATGGTAATTTGTGTATACACATTCAACAAAACAATGTGTATTTTTGTGTATATTTGTGTATGTGTATTGTACTGAAAATGCAAATTTTGTGGTAGACTTTTTGTCAAAAATGCTAGGAAAATCAAATCTCTGAATGTCTGCTGTTTGAAACTTAGGATAGCTTTGAAATCGAGTTACTTTGGCCATTTGAAGGCTTTATGAGGATATCTACTGTTTATTACTGCAGCAAAACATAGAAATTTTACGTTTATATTCGAAATTTTATCGACTTTTGCTGATCAAATACACATACACAAAAATACATATTTTGAGTTCTGTTTGTGTATGGTAATGTGTATCCGAATTTTCAATGTGTATGTGTATGTGTATACACATTGAAAAAACAATGTGTATTTTTGTGTATGGTAAATGTGTATGTGTATACACAAACAACAGTACCCAACGCTTTCTTATGACAAAGCAAGTTTGGGACGGGGAGTAGGGTCAGAGAACAAAAAATCCTTCAAATTCGATATTTTGGAGGGATATCGTAATAGAATGTGTTTCTGCATGCCCCAAAAATGCAAAATTACTACGAAAACAATGTGATCATAGGGAATTTTCGATAAAAAATGCACTAAGCTGGACAAAAAAATACCGATTCCCAAATACCTGGGTATTCCAAAAATAATCGGTATACCCGGTATGGGTATATATTACGATACCTGGAATCGGTAGGTATTTATTGGGTAGGTATTCCCAAAAATACCCATTTTTCGGTATGGGTTCGGTATACCCAATCAACAGTATAAGGGGGTTTGGTTTTACAGGTTGTTAGGGCTAACCCCGAGTGCATGTACAGTATGTATGGTTCAGGATTAAGCCGTAGGTCTTCAGCAACTGAGGTGGAGTTCTTCTCCAAAAATTTTCATTACTTTTCCGTCTTCCTGGTCCATGTTTGCTGTTTGGAGGACGCTTGACTGTTGCTTGTCTGACTGACTGAGCCTCTTTCTTTCTTCATTGCCTACTTCTGCTTGATTTTTTAGGGTGATAGCTGGGCCTGCAGAAGTTTTGTACAGTTAAGTCGAAACGCTTGCCATATTGGTTGATCTTGCCTTGGATTTGTGTGTTCAAGCACTTGGTGAGTCTGTGCATGACACACACCCAGGCGCTTTCTTATTTTTTCTACTTGCGCGCTAGACTCCAGTCTCGATGCAGCAGTTTCTGCCTCAGCACTGCACAATTATGCTCTCGTGTGTATCTTTCAGGATATTTGGCGAAGGAAAGTTGGTGCCTGACTATTAAATATGACCTGTGACTTTGGTGACAGACCATTTGAATTGCTCCAGAAAACTCCCTTGCAATCTGGCGTTTCTTGTACTGTATGTACTTGGGTCTTTTTGTGGTTAATATACATCTCTTTAACTTTTGATTGATTTGAGACAGATTTTGCTCAGAAAATCAGGCAGTGCTGGCTGTTTCCAACACTTAATTGGATAATAGTGCGACCTAGAGCAAAACTACGTGTTTTCCACTCTAAGGCCGTGATTTGATTGCATTATTGATTGATTTTTTCGAGCCTGGTGCTGTGATGCTGTGATATTCTGTAGTATACCGTACCTACTGTTCTATAAGCGGGCCGTCTAAGGTACTGTTCCACGACAGTGCAACTTGACTTACCTCTTTTTATGTTAGCAGTAGATTTGATCTACATATATTGTGAATGCGTAGAAACTACTAGTAGAGATGTGCACGGATCGGGCTGTAGGAGATTCTGGCTGGCAGGTCCAGGTTCAGGTCCAGGCATTCTAATATACGATCATCTCAGTTTTATTTCTGAAATAAAGGTGCAGCTAAGCCAAACAATTTCCGACCTGATTTTAGGCTCACTAAGCATTCAGAATTATGACTGAAAAACTTAAGTTGGGCCAATTTCTCTGCCAGATGGGTTGGGTCACAGAGCAGGCCGAAAAAATCGAACCGTGAGCATCTTTACTACTACAATGACAATGTAGTTTTTCATCACAAGATATTTCACTACAAAACTGAACTGTGGGTATCCCGATTCATTCTATGTATACCTTGCTTGAAAAAAGTAACACTGACTTTCAATTTTGTTTGTGTTGTAAACGGAATATTGGTTTTTATTAGGTCATATGTAAACAGTAAACCATTAAGGTATGCGGCTGTTCAAGAAGTCTTGTTTTGAGCAGAAAATACGCACACATCTGCCTTTTGGTCCCATATCAAAGTTGCTTTTGCACACACAGGACGGCGGCCCGCATCGTCGACAAACAGGAGTTGACAGGACACCATTTACGCATGTTGCAGATGGACACGCTGTTCCGCAGGCTTTAACCTCTGCATTCGGGTCGGCGCATTTCTCTGCAAAAATTCATTCAGTTTATCAGAAATTGTACATTGTCTTGAAAAAAGGGCTCTGTTGTGTTGTGCAGCTGATTTTCCAAATTGTACTAATGGTGAATCAATAACCAAGAATTAAGAGTCAGTCTCTGAACCGATCGAGTCTTGGCCCTTTGTCCTATTCAGACCCCAAAATTGAAACTTTGGCCCAGAGAGCTGTAAGTTGGTACACTAATACATACTTATGAGTTGTCTTTCGTTCCCAAAGGATTAGTGGATTTGACGCTCCAATCCCGAGATACAGGCTTCTGAAAATCGGCCCGCTTACCTATGGGACCAAAATTTCAAACTCGAATTTCTAACCTACCAGCTGGAGTTGGAAGATAAAAATTTGGGTTTTTGCGTAACTTTTGGAGTACTTTAAGAATCTGCAGTCCAATTTTTTTTGGAAGAAAAAAATTTTTTTCGACCTCTTTGGTGGGCCATAACTCGGCTGGAATCCCACCTAGAGGCGCTTTTTATTTCATAACTTTGTAGCGCTTTTTATAAGCTTCATTTTGGTATAGAATATGGTACGATTGCTCGTGGCCAATGCAGTGAAAATTGGCCTCAAATGTCACGAACTCGAAAAATTCGCATGTTTCACTATAGACATAATTTTCCAAATCGAATTTCTGACTTAATAAACGGAGTTGAGCTTTGAAAATTTGGGTTTCCAGAGTACTGTCAGTGTGCTTTCGGAATATTTAGTGGATTTAGAATTTTGGGGGAAAATTTTTTTTCCGTCCTCTTTGGCGGGCTATAACTCGGCTGGAACCCCCTAGAGGCGCTTTTTTATTTCATTGCTTTGTAGCGCTTTTTATGAGCTTCATTTTGGTATAGAATACGGTACGATTGCTCATGGCCAATCCAGTGAAAATTGGCCTCAAATGTTGAGATCTCATAAAATTTTGCCCTTCCAAATGAAGGAATTTTTCGAGTTTGTAACCTTTGAGGCCAATTTTCACCGGATTGGCCACGAGCAATCGTAGCATGTTCTATACCAAAATGAAGCATATAAAAAGCGCTAGAAAATTATGAAATAAAAAAGTGCCCCTTAGGGGGGTTGCAGCCGAGTTATGGCCCACCAAACAGGTCGAAAAAAATTTTTTCCCTCAAAATTCTAAATCCACTAAATATTCCGAAAGCACACTGAATGTAATCTGGAAACCCAAATTTTCAAAGCTCAACTCCGTTTATTAAGTCAGAAATTCGATTAAATTATGTCTATGGTGAAACATGCGAATTTTTCGAGTTCGTGACATTTGAGGCCAATTTTCGCTGGATTGCACACGAGCAATCGTACCATATTCTATACCAAAATGAAGCTTATTAAAAGCGCTACAAAGTTATGAAATAAAAAAGCGCCTCTAGGGGGATTCCAGCCGAGTTATGGCCCGCCAAAGAGGTCAAAAAATTTTTTTTCTTCCAAAACAAAGTTTCAATTTTGGGGTCTGAATACTGAGACTCGATCGGTTCAGAGACCGACTCTTAATAACCAATAATCGTTACACCAAGAATAAATAACACCAAGAACGTTCTACTCGGCAGCTTGGCCGTAGTCAGCTGAGCAACCATGCACTGCAACATAATCGCGGGAAAGCGTTCAACTTCGCAGACTCTTTGTTACACTGATCAGGGCAGGAGAATGTGGAGGCTAGTGTCTCAAAACTGTGGTTCTCCTCACCCAGTAGTATTTGCCTATTGCCTGCGACATGGGGCAAAACAAAAGTCTAGAGGCGTTTTCATGAAAGCGTACTGTACAGACAGAGTGCACACCGCAATTACCCAGACTGACAAAGAAAACGTCTTACTGGGCACTCCAGGACAGTCCAAGGGTTTTAGACATTTTCCATTGGGTGCTCTCAAGTACCCGTTATTACAGTGGCATCCTGTGGTTCGACAGGTCTGGGTTTTGTCCAAGGAATATGTGTCCCCACACTTGTACTCACAGACACTGCTGGGGCTGGTTTCATTAGCTTGACATCGGAATGGTGGTTGATTGTTAATATTGGACAAAAGCAGTTCATCGGCTTCTTTCTCTTCAGAGCTGATCTGAACTTTGGGTTTTGCTTTCCTTTTTGGTGTTAGTGGTCTGTTCACAGGGCGGCTTAGATCGGCTGCGGATACAGCCCGTGGGATGCTTCTTGCTCCTGGAGGCGGTGGTAGTGCTGCAAAAGCTCGCGCAGAGAAAGGTGGAGCTGCAGCTAATTTGAATCCCTGTCTTTGAGGCGATCGTGATGATCCCTCGCTTAGCTGTTTAGTCTCGTTTTGGCCTGGTGGAATGACCACCATTGAAGTTAGTTCAGTCACAAAACTATACTGAAAAGTACAGTAGGTCAAACAAGAGACGAAACCACTTCAGTTGATGGATGGTTCACCTTCAGACTCAATTCCAGTGCTTGCTCCTTCAGGTCAGTGGCGTTGGCCTTCGAGTCATACTTTGACCTTTCCAACAGTTTCTTAATGCTGAGATAAGCCCACATTCGCTCTACAAACCCACCGATGCTCTCCACTGGAAGAGGTTCATGCTCAACTTTAGGTGGGTGTGGCCATGGTGGTATGCAACCGGGCCAAATTGGGCGCACTGACGGCGATCCTGGTCTTGGCATGACGCATGGGACACGCGCAATGCACTAAAGTTAATTGTTACCATCAGCATGCTAGAAGAATGGGTGGGGATAGTCAAAATTCGAAAATTTGTGGTGGGCCCTCAGATTTGTGGGTTGCACCCATTTTTTGGTTGGGTTGGTAAATCCAGGCAGACACCCTGTTTCCTGTGGGCTGCTGGGGTACATTGAGCCCAAGTTGGGGGTGGGCAAACCCCCAGACCCCCGCGCTCCATGTACGACCATATAACAATTACAGTTTGCACCCTTTTGTTTTAATCCTAGGAGCAAAAGCAGCGAAACACCTTACCGACAGTGTTTTTGCTCCAGAAGCAGCCTTCCCGGTGACCTCAGCTTCTATTGGAACATCATAAACGGGCCCGATCTCCGGACTTCTGCTTTTCACCTTGCCTACAAGCAGAAACTCGCTTCCCTTGTAATAGTTAAAGTTGTTGTCTTGAACTACCGAACCTAAACATTTCGTGTGCTTTGTGTAGTTCAGTTCGGGGACAAAAAATTACCAGGTTCTACAGATTCGTTCAGATACTTCACATCAACATCAGTGAGCAAAAGGCTGGAGATTTCAGCATAGAAACCCTGCAATTGCAGGGCAGCGTCAGAGTCTTCATAGACCTTCCTGGCCACTCCGTGATGTTCCAGAGACAACCGTTTGAGCAGATCAAAGTCAGCTCCAGAGCCAAAGCCGATTGACTGGATGCTGACTTTTGAGTCCGGATTTGCTTCTTTAACATTGTTCAGGATCTGATTGGTTGAGGTTACTCCTGACGTTGCTTGGCCGTCAGTCAGAAAGATCACCACAGGATTGATTGTATTGGCAGTTTTCAGCGTGGAAACAGCATCCAATAAGGCAGAATTGATGTTCGTTCCTGACAAAGTGCAAATTCACGCAGACAGACAAAATTGAGTAAATTTCAGCCACACATATTGCTGCCTAGTATCAACATTCGTTGCTACTCGACCGACTTAATGTGTAGATGGAAATACTCATAGCACATTAAAGGTTAACATACCTCCAGTTGCTTGCAGACCATTGACAAATTTGACAGCCTCTGCAACATTTTGCTTCGTTGCTCCAACCGATTCAGTTCGCCATGATCTGACATTGTCATCGAATTCCAAGATGTTGAACGTGTCCTTCTCATCTAGATCTTCCAAGATGACTTTCATAGCCTCCTGAAAGTCCAGCTGTGCAATATGCTCGGCATGGTGATTTGTATTTATACAGATTGAGAGAGGGAACACAGTGTAGGACTGGTTCATAGGTACACAAGTACATACATACTTCTGTATAAAATTACAACAGACCTTGGTTTGAACGATTTTTCTACCGTGCATCGAGCCTGAAGTGTCCAGCACAAATATAGCATGTTTATTAGCCACTGGAATGTTAGTTGGAGCGAAGAAATGGATAAAATACCCATTAACGACCTATAAAACTTTATGGTTTAGAAGAAGACTTGGTTGTAAGTAAGCAGCCAAACCTGAATTTCTCCACCAGTTTGGTCTCTTTTTACATCGTACAACACCACCAATTGGCCCTTAATTCCCTTTCCTTTAGTTTTCTCAAATTTCTTCTGCGTTTTCACATCAGGTCTGTACTCTATTCGTACAGTAGATAATTCAGGGGCGATAGCCTTGTCTATGGTGACATCTTGAGCCGGTTTCAGTTTCAGCAAGTCCTGGTTGGTCTTTTCGCCGACTTTCTCCCCAAACTGCGGCACCAGCACAGTGGTGATTTCCTTCGATTCAGTGATTATCACATTCACTTTTAGATCGCTGATTATCTGTCCCGGCTGAATGTTGAGAATGTGTTTGTACACTCCGTGCACACGTTGAAGAATCTCCTGGTAGGTAAGGTTGAAGGTGACCTTACCCTGCGCTGCTACATTCACGGAAATTGTAAACGTATTGGTTTTGCGCGGTCTAAAACATCACAGACTGTGAACGTAAATTTGCATAGAACAGAACCTACGCTTGGGCCACGTGACCGGCCGATTGACCTCGGCTCTTGGCTTCTTCGTAATCTAGTTTTGCTTGTTCTTTCTCCTTCACTTCGCCAACGATTATTTTGCCATCGATTTCCCTAATTTAATGTAGGTACACAGTAGAGAAGCTTACACTAGCTCAAGTGAAGAAAGCACTTACATGGAAAAATTCGAAATGAAAGCCGGATCGGGCAGTTGGACGACGAAAACAGCCTCCCTTGCCTCTTCATGTCGATTTGCGAGACGGCTGGTAACCAGAGTGGTAGCGAATCGTGAAAACACCCGACTTGTGATGTGAAGTGAATAGACCTCTGGCTTATCTGCCGAATTCGACTGCTAAACGAAGACAATAACTGTCTATTTTCTCAGGATTTTTGAAGAACACTTCCAAATAGAAATTAGCGTTTACCCTTCTGAGTCGTGGCTTTGCACTTGCAACACCACAGACAAACATTAAAAGGACGATTTTTAACATTTCGGGCGCAATACTAGTTGGTGGTTTTGTCGACAGTAGAATAAACAGGAGAGCAGTCTTAAGATGGAAAAGATGACCTTTATACTGGCGGATTGTCGTCAAGAACCCGTTTGCACGTGCGTCAATGATTGATGCGCATTAGGTGCTGACGACAATTGTCCTTTTCCTTTGACCACACACACGCTCAATTGCTTGCTGTGACCTCGCACCAATACTCACGTGTTCTAATGACTTTTACTTAAGAATTCGAAAGTTGTACACTGCGCCAAGAACGGTTAGCTGAAACGCTAGCTCAGTTAGTCCAACCGATAGACTGGCTAAAGCTCTCAAATATGATACCCGGATCACATATGTGTTGGCCAGAAAAAAGGACGCCTGCCCTTTTCTTCGATTTTTCCCAATAAGTTCAAATCAAATGGCTGCCATTGCGTCAATTTTCAACCGAATCAAAAGATTTTTGGCCCGATTATTATTATTTGTTTATTGTTTCTTTCATGTAAAACCCTGCTTTCTAGCTCACCCGGTAAAAATCTGGCGGATTTTCTTTCAGTGAAGCTGAAAAATTGCATTCTCAAAAAAGAGGTGGTGCCCTCTGACATAAAGCACGGCTGTATGGCCTAATTTAGGTGTTCATTGTGTTGCCTTTAGTTGAAGCGATTGAAATCTACTACCCCCACTAGTTCGTACAACCCTGCTTTCTGTTCAGAGGATAACACCCTGATTATAGAAAGTTCCAATTTTTCACCTTCATTGAAAGTAAAAATCCGCTAAATCTGCCGCATTTTCAGTGCTAGATATAGATCTGGGCTGTGCTAGAAATCTGAACTCTTTACAGTTTTAGTCCATAAACAGATTGGTTAACCTGCAAAATTTGGGAAAGATTAGATGAAGGGTTAGTGAGTGAGACATATGTTCAAATTTGGCGCTTCAAAATTCGTGTCCGTTCATTTCAGAAGGACATAACTCAGGACCACACAGAAGGCTAGCAGGCTTGGGGACTTGGGGAAAAAACTTTTGGCAAATGATAATAATCGTGACAAAAATATTTTGATTAGGTTTAAAATTAACGGAATAACGGCTACTTGAACTTATTCGGAAAAAAACGAAATAAGGCCAGTCGTTCTTCTTTATAGCCAACGTTGTAAATGTCAGAGGGGTTCAACTGAATCTACTCCGACTGACATCGGCTAAAAGAAAATCTACTAGTAAAATCAATTTTATTATTCATTATTTTTCAATTCAACGACTAACATTGCGAATTTTGGCCAAAAATTCGGATTTTAAAAGCGATTTTTGTGCTGGTACCTACTCCTCTGAAATTTGGCCCAGACCCCGACCACAGCCGGGTTCAAAACCCCAAGACGGATGACCCATGGATGCCTTTATTCAGCTCCCGAAGTATAAATAGGCACATACGCAGGAAGTCGGCTGTGAAATGATGAGCCATAAGCTGATGGTTTGTCTGTCAATAAAAGGGCAGTTTCTCTAAAAACATCCTGTCACCAGCCCCGCGTCTTAAAAACCGTGTTATGTTATTGCGAGATAAGAGAGCAGATTTGAAGGCGACAGGTTTTTGCTGGCGTCCCAATAAAACTCTTCACTTTGGGGCTTGCATTAGTACCGGTGTATAAACAAATCAGTCCTTATCAGGGGGTCAAACAGCTACGCAACACTCTCTAACTCTGCACACTTGTGGTTAGAACACTTTTCTTACACAGTTTACGTCTTCCTACCCAAACATGTTCCCTCTCTTCCTTCTTTCTCTCATCTATTTCTCGGCTGAAGGGCGCGTTCTAGATGTAGGGCTAAGACATCATCAGAGAGGTAGGAATTTGCATATCAGCTTTTGGTTGATTATAACCAGGCTGCCTTTTAGCTAGCTGTTCAAAACTGGAACATCTCTCGCGATGTCCCTCTATAGACCCTAAGTGTGACGATCGCTGTCCCTATTCAGAGGTAGCGCTAGAAAGAGTGAAGAGATCGTTCAGCTGCGATCCTCGGGTGTGTGGACGGCCACGCTGTGTGTAATGTGGGGCTAGTGCGCGATCCGAGCAGCGGAAAATGTGTCGCTCCAAAAGATTGCAACGATTTGGCCGGACCAAAAATGGCTAACTTGGTGCTTGGTAAATATACAATTATCCGCTTTTTCGGCACTGGTAGAACCATAGTCCACAACATACATGTAAAAGGGCAGTCTGTCACCCCCCACTCGACTTAGGCCTGACCCCCGGATGGGACCCCGCCCCCCCCCCGCGAGACGATTTTCCCGACACCGCCGTCCGATTTTGTGGCAAGGAATTTTTTGAGCACATTTTTGCAATTTTTACAATTTCAGACATAAAAATTGTCAAAATCGCCTGTAAAACAGCACTTTTTAGCTGTATTTGAGCATACTGAAAATTTGCCATTTTTAGCCGAAAAATTGCGATTTTTTTTAATTTTAAGCGTGTTGTGGTTTAGTTCCCAACCCCAC
>JASANB010003999.1:0-19199 GCA_030248155.1 Sabatieria punctata
CACTCACTCACACCGTTACACATGCACACACTCACTGCGCACGCATGCGCTCGCACACACTAACCACACACTCACTCATTACACACGCACTCACTCACACCGTTACGCACGCACACACTCACGCTGTGCACGCATGCGGCACACACTAACCACACACTCACCATTACACAGCACTCACTGACACCCGTTACACACGCACCTCACTCTCACACACGTACACACGCACACACTCACTGTGCACACATGCGCTCGCACACACTAACCACACACTCACCATTACACACGCACGACAGCACACACACAGGTATGTGTAGTGCCACATGCACAGGCACTCACACCGTTACACACACCACACACAGGGCATGCTCACGCACACACATGCACGCATGCACATGGACATATTCAGATATTGTGTACACACAATGGTACAGATAAAGCCCTTTTATCATTTTTTGCTTGTTTTGTAGCTCTAAAACGTTGGTGGCAACATAAAAAGCTTAGGCGGGGGCTTCACAAACAGGCGAACGCGTTCATAGGGCTCTTAACACCGAAAGGGTTAAAGACCACATCTCGTGGAACGTTTTGACCTAAAAACATACATTGTCCGGGTCTCTGGGGGTTTGACCACCCCCAAACTTGGGCTTGACCTCAAGCCACCTAGCCCTTGATGGTGAGGCGATTAAAAATAGATGGAGGATGAAGCGAAAGTGGCACTAGTCAAGAGCGCAGTGGCCAAGGCGATGCGAGCAGCCATTGATACAGTGCCGTTAACTGAACGGAGGACATACAGCATGCTCAAGTACGCACACTGTAGTCGATCGATTCCTCCCCAGAGAGGGCTCTGGAAGTGAAAACGGGGCTGCTCAGGACAACACAGGGCAACCTGTCCTTGGACGAGTATTGCAAGGAAATTGAGCGAAAATCGTTGCATCTCCATTACACCGAACCTGGACGAAACTTAACTGGTGGCAACTTTTGATGTTTTTCCAGGGGCTAACCCCTGAATTGCGTCAGAAGGCTCGAGAACACAACGTAAAACAATACTGTTTCAATCTGGCCAACGCCTGACGGGCCATCCAATGCTTCAAACCAATCGAGCCAGACACAAGTTCCCATTATCCACGAACGGAATCAGTTCAACGACCCCCTCCTTGTGCTCCACTGCCGGTCTAAGCTCCGGCCAGACCGGTGAGGGCGCCTGAGCAAATGGGTGTGAGTCAAGCCCTGGAAGTACGCCGACAACTGCCCAAGGGAGGAGTCAAGGTGTTGCCAAAGAACCAACCGTGGACCCAAGAAGGATGGGCTACGATGGGCCAAGAAGAATCCACCGGAAAAGGACAAAGCCGTAAGCGAAGCAGCCTATGAGAAGGCCATGGAGGTCTTCGAGGGAGGGTTAATGCCCTCGAAGGAAGCATTGACAGGGAATATCTGGAGGAATTCGATGCCCTGCAGCCCGAGGGAGACTTGGAAGCTGAGGAGGAGGAAACAGAAGTAGGGGTGGTAGAAATCAATCCCATCCAACCAGCCAAGCTGAAGCCGAAGAAGTCAACTCTCAAACAACAGGAGGCTATTCCCCTACGTTTGCTAAAAGTGAACATTGGAAGTCCCTGCCCTTATCGACACTGGAGCAGTGACTAATCTGTGTGGAAGAGAAGGCCTCCAAGCGATACTCAAGGAAGGAAAGACTAGAGGAGCGAAAACCACCCTACACAGAGTCCGCGCTGTTTGGCTGAAAGGATTCACTGGAGGAGGGTGAGAGAGCTGACACGTAGCTGACACTACACTCTCGTACGAGGGACACAAAGCGGCGAAGCGCTTCGTAGTAGTGTTCCAACGATATCAAAATTCGAAGATATTCGATATCGATATTTTCAGCTCAATATCGATCGATATCGATATTTATAGTATTGCAGGAAAATCTGAGAATTTGAAACAGCAGACTACTCTTGCTGCTTACCAGTCAAGCACTGATGCAATCAGCGATCTGATATCAATTAAGTAGAGAATCGCAGAAAAGGTAGTGGCCATTCTGAAGCCCTTCAATGAAAAGGTTGACCTATCAGGCCGATGCCCCACCCTCATTAGGCATAAATAAGCTCAGACAGAATAGCGTATTTTAACTTATTTTAATGACAAATAAAGCCAAAAACCTTGACTTTAGTAAAAAATCGGACTTTTTCCTTACCATCCTTTCAACCGCCCATTAGCCCGGCCGTACCCCTCCAGGATTTGAAAATTTGCCACCCCTCAGCCAAAATGCTAGCCCATGTCTGCTTCTGCCCTCCTGCTTCAAGTCTGCAGAGTGAGCAGCTCTTCAGTGTTGCTGCAGGCAGACATTTAAGAATGTAAGCGTTGCTGTCTAAAAGCTGAGAATGCCGAGAAATTGATGTTTCTGAGAGCTATCATGGCACAGTTAGTTCTGAGTTTTATGAGTTGTCCAGAAAAAATGTTTTTTTACTGTTCCAGAGAAATAAACTTGGTGTTAGTTTTGTTTTTTCCTACTTTTCCGCACACAAAAATATCGAAAATATCGATGCGAAATATCGCGATATCGATATCGATATTGGAAAAAGGGTCGATATATCGACTTTTCGATATCGATATCGATACATCGTTGGAACCCTACTTCGTAGTGGACATGAAGCTGAGAATGCCGAGAAATTGATGTTTTCTGACATCTGAGAGTTATCATGCCACTGTTAGGAATTGACTATACCATCGATTTCTGAGTTGTCCAGGAAAAACTGTTTTTTTAGTTTTTCAGAGATAAATAGGCTTAGTGTCAGTTTTGTTTTTCCCTGCTTTTACGCACAAAAATATCGAAAATATCGATGCAAAATATCGCGATATAGATATCGATGTCGATATTGGAAAAAGGATCGATATATCGACTTTTCGACATCGATATCGGAACCCTAATAATAATCATGGTTGATCATTTCATCGTCATGGTGTCAGTGGTGCAGTAAATGTCAACAATTCTTTTGAGATTCAATTAGTGCCTCAATTCTTTTGAGGTTCAATTACCGCAGCTCATGATCCATGTCATTGTCTTCAGAAAGTTGGGCTAACATGTAAGTAGCTGGATTTCTACTGAGTTCGATCTGCTCTAAGAGTCAAATGACCAATCTTACTGCCGCCGGCAAGCGATGGTGGACTGAGCGCGAATATTTGATTGTTGGTGGTTTCGTGCTACAAAGCTGTTTGATCGCAACTACAAACTTTCTCCTTGTTTCAACTATTCTTTATCACAAACACTTAGTATCTCGGAAAGAGTTGATTAGCATATTAGGAGTAGCATGGTCAGATTGCATGTATGGTCTGTCAGTCATTCTTCTACATGTGCGTACTTTATATCTACTATTCACAGGTTTGGCTGCTTTTCCTTTCGCCGCACATGACTGCTTATCTCAGTTTGGTGTTCTTTTATTGTTATACAGCATGCCAGCACAGGCATTTGGACTGTTGGCTCAGGGGGTTGACCGGCTTCTGGCCATCCTTTGCCCTCTGTTTTACTTTGGACTCACCAGCAAATACTCCTGGCGGATGCTAGCTGGGTTTAATTTAGCCAGTTTAGGCTTGGCAGTTGGCCTAGCACTGTCTAGTAAACAGAACGGAATGGTGCATGCAAATACATACTGTGTACCAGCAACTGCTATCATACCGAAAGCCTTTACTCTGTGGAACATGTGCACTACTGTGACTGGCTGTCTCTCAGTGTTAGTTTATGGTGTTGTGCTTGTGGGATACACCAGTTACATGCGCAAGATGACACCAGACACTGAACGTGAACGACTGAAGCACTTGAAACAGCAACACAAAGTCACTGTTTCGATGGGAATTTCTTGCTTGTTCACTGTCTTGTTGTTTGTGACGCCTCGCTTGCTCAACTTTGCTATTGTGAAGTTGCTGCCTCACAAAAGAAGTATTTTCTTGATTAGAAACCTCTCTGTTTATCTGTATGGTATGAATGGATGTTTGAATTTGTTTATTTACTGGAAAAGACATCGAGAGATCAGTCTGGGGTTGAAGTACTTGTTTAGGGGGCAACAGTTGCCTCAAAACGTTCATTCTTTGTCTCAAAAGAATAAAGTTAGACCTGGTGGAGGAAATCAAGACGTATAGACTAGATTCCCAACTTATTTCACCCAATACAATGTTTCAATGTTCATTCATAATTTTACCAGAAGCTGCGCCGCTTAATGCAATTCGATATTTTTATTATGTTTGATCTGGTTATATTTACTTACATCTATTTAACTGAGCGGCATAGGCTCATTCTGTGTGCAAGATTTAGGGTTTCCTTTCTGCCACAATGCTACTAACCTCTGCAGACAGATTTTTGTTTAAAATGCGCTCAATAGCTGGGCTGGAGCCACAAATCGGTGCTCCAGGTCGTTCTTTAAGCTTATCTCTGTTTTCGTGGTGTTTGCTTGTTTGTTTCACAGTGTTGAGTATGGTCAGTCAGTTTGCCTATGCTGTTCTATTTCCCACAACTTCCATATTTAGTGACAAAGGTTCGTGGTATTTGTTGTTTATGAGTAGAAACTTGCATGTAGTATTCATGATTGGATTTGTGTGCACACATGTTGGAACTCGTCAAAATTTATACAGACAAATAGAAAACTTGAAACTTGAAGTTGATGTACTGCAAAATATCAGCAATCGATTATGGCACTGTATCGCATTTTGCTTCTTAGTTTCACTGCTTAATGCACTGTATTTCATTTACACGTACATTCTATATCTGATGTGTCTTTGTGGTTGGTTACATTGTCTTGCAGGCAAATGTACTTCTATAGGTGTGCTTGTGCGTGTCGTTAGTCCATTCATTTTATCTGTCTTTTATCCTGTCGTTTGTTTGTTGCCCATGCTTGAATATATATCATTTTCAATACATATGGAAAATGCTTTCAGAAGACTTACTACGCAAGTTAAACTTGGGTCCGAATCTCAGTTAGACAAGCACTTCACAGATTACAAGCTGTTAGTAAATGTTGTAAGAACATTTAATCAGTCATATACGTATTGTGCGATTGTAAATAGCTCTTTCTCTGTTTTCAATGTCTTCTTATCCTTTTACTATCTGTTTCAAGGCAAGCAAGTTGTGAAAACGGGTGAATCTTACGTTGTAAACTTGGTTAACATAAACGCCTCTGGAGAAGTTGCCATTCTTGCAATTTTTTCATGTATAATTTTCCTGGGATATTCGATTTATCCAGCATTATTGAATGAAGAGGTATGTAATACTATGAAGTTTTCCTCTAATCTCGAGGATTTACTGGTGACACTAACGATGAAGAAAATTTCAACAATCTTTTAAAGATTTATTTGTCTTTCATTAAAAAAAGATTAATTCGAACAAACAAATCTGTTGAGATTTACAGTTTTTACGGTGAAAAATCTGCGTTGTTGTTTTGTTTGGCACACGCACACCCTGTATATTGCTGAATATTTATTGTTTTTAGTCTCGATCAGTGAAGGCTGCAATAATCTACATGGATAATGGAGAGGTGAGTGATAAGCAGGGAACACAAACAATACTTTCTGAAAAACTTTCTTTGGTTTATTAAAGCCTTTACACACAATTACAAAATTTCTGCACCTGACTGAAGACCTAAGCTGGGGAATGAAAATGGGAAATATCTACCAAATCAATCGTGGTCTTATAGTATCGGTAAGTTATTCTGGTTTAACTTGTACAACAAGTATAAAATAGTGCATACAGCTGTGTTCCCTAAAGGTAGCAACTGCAACCTGGAGTTTAACAATATTGTGGATCAAATTCAGCAACCCTTCAATCAGTCCGGGATTAATGGATCTTCTTGAAATTTATCTGAAAAACATGACTACATTCCAATAGTACTATTATAATCATATGTTTGATTGTTTGAGAGCTTGCATATACCATACTATTACCAGCTTTTCGTGCATACTACAAGTCTCAACCATCTAAATGTGGTGTGGTTACACTCTAAACAGTACTATGTGAATGCTTATGTATTTTATATTGTACACTGTGCATACTCTAAAGCATGAATTGAAGCTATTAAATATTCTGTATCTGCTATTGCAGTAGATTGCAGTAAGTGTAAGTGCATACAAATTGTGTTTATTTAACTGTTGTAATACTATACCTATTTCAAACACTGTCCTAATATTCGAAAATTTATTTGTATTCTGCACAGTAAAGCATGGCTTGTGCTGTTAAGTCGTATTATCCACTGGAACAATTTTTGGGTTATTATAGAGTTATTTTACAAACTGCTGGTGTCTACTATTCTGACACATTTCCAAAGTATGAGAAAGTTTTGTCAAAAGTATGGTTTTCAGTATTGTTGATTTTCATAATAGTTAGTTTATGCCTAATGTTTCAAGCACTGGATATCAAACAAAACAACTGCCTCACTATGTGATTTTTTCTGCCGACACCATATGCCATCGGCTAGCCACAACTGCGCGCTTTTGGCACTCTAAAAAACTGTTAAACGGCGCCCTAGTCTTTAGACCGACCGCACCACTATTAAATTCTTGAATTGCCTTGTTTTGTCTTCTGTTTGGTTGGTGTCTGCTGCAGCTTTTTCAATCCATCTTTAAATCGTTGAGGTCTTACATTCTTTCTTCCTCAAGATGTACTACTGGTATACTTTGGTACCCTGCACCGTGTGGTTGTTGTTTCGGGGTAATAAATAGATTCTCTTATAAAATAATCCCTAATACACAACAGTGGCTTTGCTGCAGTATTATTATATTATTATTCTAGGTACAACATAAATACAAGACAGTTGTTTTATCTGAAACACGTCCGGGCCCTATCAAAGTGCAGAGATCACTGAAATGGCCATAATTTTAAGTACATGTAGTCTCGATTTGAAGTCATTGGCATTGGCTTACTTACAGCTTCTCAATTTCACTTAGATGAACGTTTAGATTAGGGATTGAATTGAAAGTCAGGGCTTTTGAATATATCAAATGCTAAATGACAAGTGACCTTTGAAATCTTGTTAAGAGTTTGCAAGGGTGTGGCACTGATCGACTCGATTTTATTACTATCTGTCATCAGGCAAGTGATATGGTAACAGCCCTAAAATCCATGATAAATACTTTGGTTTCGTCTGGAACAAAAGCTACCCAATAATGGCTTCTGTGTAAAACGAAGACTAATACTTACGTATATGTAGTTGTAGCTCATCGATAAAGAAAATTAAGGAAAATTGTCAATTGTTTATTCAAAATAGAGACCTGCACGGGCCGGGCCTGGTCGCCCTACAGAGGTTTTTAGAGGATTTCAGCCGGGCCGAGCCACAAAAAATTGCACTTTCATAAGGGCCGGGCCCGGGCCGCAAAAATTGGGTTTGCGGACAGGCCGGGCCGGGCCGGGCCGTCAAAAAGGCGGCCCGTGCAGATCTCTAATTCAAAACGTGATTTTTTCATGGAATTGAACGCAAAAATTTTGGCGCCAACTCTCCAAAAATTGAAATTTCGGGGGTAGCCAAATTATTACGTAATTAGGGGAGGAGGTCAGAAAATTAGTACGAGCGATTATCAAGGCGAAGGGGATCCGAACATGGGTACACCACTACATAATTTTTGCACGCCCCATATTGCACCTAACCTTGCCATAAACTTCTTCTGTTGTAGGCTCGGAAGCAAAATGTGGTCGCACGGTGAATTGGGTGGTGTCGACATGCGAATCATCTTTAACCCATCTAGACTTCATGAAACCAGGCGACAAATACACTTTTTCAATGCCGCATTTCAACCAACAACAGTTCAAATACGTTTGTGCGTAAGTAGCTCAAAAGCTTTCTCACTGGCTCGATAAGAGAAAAGCTCTCCGTTTAGCGTAGTGCGTCAGTTCAATGTTTGCGTGAAAGAAGCGACTACTCTGTGTCCTGAGCACCCTACCTTACGAATGTTACGCGCTTCTTTTGGTTATCTGTGTTATGATGGATATGAAGGTATTTTATTTAATATATGTTTGAGTATCTAAAAATTCTACGAAGAAAACTTTTGTAACATCTAAACCAAGCTGTGCATTTTCTGGCATGTTCAGAGTAAAGTTTAAAAGAAGTTGCTCTATATGTCATATTTAGTCTCTATAATTCATTAGAAAACCTGCTAAACATGAGAGATTTTGAATGAAGAAAACATTGAGAACGCTAAATCAAACTTTGCACAAAAATCAGACATTGGCGTCAAAAGGCATCTGTATTTATCTACACTGCTCGGTTTTGCAGAATTCTTAGAGATTGCGGATTGCGTGAGTATTGTGGCTCAGACAGTGCCGATCAGAAAATGCCACAGCAAAGCACGGCAAAATGTCGAGACGCTAAAATCTGCTGGTCTGCCATATCAGACCAATATGTGCGAGTGAGTACATAAATCGCATTATCCTTTCTCACAGAAGAAAGTGCTTTTAAAGGCTTCTGACAAAGTTTGCCGAATGCGTCAAGCTACCGGTGCAACGCGCATGTGGTGATGTAGCAGCCAAAGCAGTTTTAAAGGCATTGAAGACTGGCGCACAAACTCGAATTCCTGACTGTCAGGTGAAAGTTACGGTAGACGCATCGAAAGGAAACGTTTCCAACTCTTGTGATGCTACCTACTCGGCTGTTTTTGCGCTAATCGTGTTCGTATCTTTTATGCTTGTTTATTTTCCTGAAGGAGACAACAGCGCATAAATATAACACAACTTCATGCAGCTGTCCTTGCGGCGGCCTTCATGCAGCTGTCCTTGCAGCGTATTTTAGACTGGTCAGCAACTTGGCAACTATCACTTTCAGTGTCAAAATGTATTGTACTGTACCTGTGCTCCCAGAATCCTAAACACGTGTATCTGTTAAATGGGACACCACTTGTTGGTGAGGAAAACTGTAGAGATCTCGGAATAACTGTAACGGCAGACCTGAAATTTTCTGTGTATTGCAACGAGCAAGTACTCAAAGCGTACAGAGTCATGAATATGATATTCAGATGCTTTTTTACGAACTGTCGTTTATCTCTTATTCGTGCTTACAAAGCGTATGTGCGCCCACTGCTGGAATACTGTACCCCTGTTTGGTCACCGTATTTAAGAAAGGACGTGGATTTGGTTGAAAAAGTTCAACGGTTTTTTACTAGGAGACTCCTAGCTCGTTGCGGCTTACCTCCTCGCCCGTATCTAGAACGATTAGATCTGTTTGAGTTAGAGCCATTACAGGTCAGACGGTTAAGATGCGATTTGATTACAACATATGCAATTGTCCATGGTCTTGTTGACGTGTCTTTTGCTGATTTTTTCTCTTTCGCTCCTTTACGGACATTGCGCGGACACCCTTTAAAGTTGTATGTGAATCACAGTAGAGTAGATTTTGTAAAGCATTCTTTTTGTAACCGTGTTGTAGACGTCTGGAACGCTCTAGATGCTTCTGTGATTGCGTCTTCTTCTGTATCGTGTTTTCGTGCCAAAATAACCATGCCATTTTTATTGCGTTTCTGTGACTTTAACCGATATATGAATGAATAGGGTATCTGTAAGTGCTACGCCTGGGTACTCTCTCTCGTATCACTCTTCCTATGTTTCTGGACCGATTGATACTGAATAAACTGTAAACTGTAAACTGTAAACTTAAAAATGGCTGCCTCACACAGAGAAATTTTTTAAAATGATAAACTTCCAGAAAAAATATCTGAAAACAAACACAATGTTAAAGGTATATACGTCATACGTGGGTATCTGAGCATTCATAATTTTAGTTGGGAACTTTTGAGGAAATGAATTTGAAAATTCGGAAAGAATCTTCTCAAACTTTAAAATTAAAATCCTTTCAAACGTTTTCACTTTTTGTTTAACTTTTTCTACAGGGTGTCTAAAAATGTACACATTTCTTTTTACTGCATTTCTTGTACAATGTAGTTTTCTGATTGAAAAAGAAATGTGTCCATTTTAAATATTATTTCGTTTGGTTTTGAAACCAACAAATTTCAGTTTTTTTGGAATTTCTCGGGAATGGGTCAAACCTGGTGCACCAAACTTTAACACATAAAATTCCCCGAATTTATTTTGGCACCTATGCTCCAAATTTGAGCCTATTTGGTCAAAAATTGCGTAAAACGCAGTAAAAAGAAATGTGTCCTTTTTTGAGACACCCTGTATTCTATGTAGTATGATGTTCATTCTTCTTCATCTGTATTCAGATGCTTTTTGAAAAACCTCTCGGAAGAGTCGGTCATACATTTTGGGTAATAAATGTACATGAACTTTAATAAACAAACACACACTTTCTTTAGGTACGTGGAGTGATTTTTAACATTCTAAACCAGATCAACCACAATCACATTATCTGCGTTCTTCACATTTGTAATTTGTCTGACTGAGTTACTCTTCACAAACAATCTCAAAACGTTATTCCTCACAGTTCTGCAACCAAAACACTAAGTCTTGTCTTACATAGTAGGTAATAAAAGCATTAACTCACTTATTCAAAGCCAGATAGACCAATGGATTAATTCCATTCATGGTTATCCATAGAAAGTTTCCCACTATTGGCGCCCACAGCTGGTCAGTTAGCCAGAGTTCATAGCCATGCCAATAGATCAAGGGAACAACAGCAAATAGAAAGATAACAGCCACTTGAGCTAGCAAATACAATTGTGAAGCATCGTTCTCAGCTGGCTGCTGAGAAATCGATTGCTAAATTAGCTGCTAACTAAATTGATTGATGATGCTGAGGATGACGATTAACTTACAGTCTTGCAGAAGTAAAGCACAATCCAGGTGTAGAGCACGAAGAAAAAGGTCAACTGAACTGTTGATGAAATGACTTCTATTCGCTGCATGAGATTACTGTAAGACGAATTGTCATAGGTCCAGCAGTGCATTGTGTGCAGGTATCTGACGCCACACCAGGGACTCAAGTATACGAGAAAGAAGAAGAAACACCACGTCCAACAAACAAATAACCATTTCTGCAATCAAACTGTTTTAACCCAACCAAGTCATATAAACTGAAAAATGCAAAACTAAGAAAAAAGAGGCGGCAGACTTTTGTCGAGGCAGGGCTAAAAAGTCGTTCCTGGTACTGAGGTGCGCAACTGACCACAAAACGATTGACAGCTAGAACGGTCATGAAAGTCACCTGACCCAGGTAGCCAGCATTGATCGTAGCACCCAAGACCTGCAAGTTGACCTTGCAAAAGCTCAATCAATAAAGGTTGGTCCTAATGATTTTTAAATAACAAAAATATGCGAGTGAGTTCTTTTCTTACCTTGTTTAGCCAAGAATCGTACACCAGACATTGGCAAATGGAGAAAATACCAGCTGGAATCTGCATGATCAGCTGAATAATATCGCTGAAGCCAAGATGGAGCATGATTTTGTAGCAAGATTTGGTGCTGAAGGTTTCATTTGAATGGAACAGCTAAACAAATGCAGTATTCAAATTAATAAAAGAATCCTTTTAGTCTGAGTATTCAACAAACAGAATTAGCCGACCTTTAAAATTATGATGTAAAGCGAAGCAATACAGCTAGATAAACCGATGTAGGTGGCTCCAATAAACATTTCTCTGGTAACAATACAGTTGCTGAGCAAATCTTTGGTTTGTCTGTCAGCTCAGGAGAGCTAGACTAATAATCTCTTGAGACCTCACTAACTTCTGACCGGCAAGGCAAGGCTTCTCACCTGTCCTTCGGCAACGTCTGCTTAGTTGGTCAACGAAAATCATTACGTACGTATAGGCTATTATTACTCTCACCTTTCACGAGTATTAGAAATTAAAATTTATTGTGGCTAAGAATCCTGTTGAATGTACCATACCAGAAATACATCTAAGAGAGTTTGGGGTTCCCTCTAGCTCGAATAGTCACACGCCCTTCATTCACTCTCACCGCCAGAGGCAGTTTAGGGTCCCCGACCCGAAAATAAAGGCACTAATAGTACAGTAACGGTTCCCTCCAGTACTTTTGATCGTTTTTGTAGTACACCAATATAACACTTGAACTGAAGTGCAACAAGACCTTTAAAAAGATTTATGACGGTCTTGCACAATAACTAGGAACAAAAAATTCTCCCTTGTGTTTACCCTAAAGCCATTGTATCAGAGTGATTTTGTAACAGGCGGGCAAGAAATTCGGTATCTTGATATATGAAGTTAGGGGTTTTGGGGGGTTAGCCCCGGGCCCGATTTTCGTGAATCCCCCCGCCCCCCCCCCCAGCTGGATTATCGGTGTGGCTTTTTGGAATCCTGATACCCTATTTTGGAAAAGCACAAAAATTCAGGGCGCCCAAGTACAAACTTCTAGACTATATAAACCCTATTCAGGGTTTCAAACGCCCTAATTTGGGTTACTAAAACTAGAGTGCGAGCAATACCTAAAAAACCCAATACCCCAATACCCAATACCCAATACCAATACCTGAGACCCCCAATACCCCAATACCCAATACCCAATACCCAATACTTGCGTAGCTGGGCCAAAAATTTCATTTCAGTGGACAGGTACATTCTAGTTGTGTAAATTTTGGCGCTGCAATTAAAATTTTTAAGAGGCTGGTTGGGCCGCTGCCCTAGCAGAGCGAGAAAATTTTGAAAAATTTATCCTTTCAGAAAGCATTTAGAAGCCGTTTTAGGCGTAAAATTAGCAGAAATTAACAGTTTTGGTACTTAATATTCAGTAATTCAGTCGTGTTTCTTACTTCCGGCGATTTTTTCCTAACTCGGCCGGAAATTGTGTGCACCACCGCAATTGCCATGGGTACGGTGCTAGTGCATTACGGTGACATTAGAAATGTCACCATTTTTTTAGATAAGAACAGAATAATTAATTACTGGTGTAGCGCTTAGAAAAGCGTACATTTTAGGAAATTCTACTAACATTTAGTTGATTAGGCCGTCCATAAACGACGACATTCCAGGGGGAGGGGGTCGGCTGAGTTACCACGATAGATGACACACCAGGAGGGGGAGTGGTTAGCAAAAAACTACGTCGCTTTTTCGGAATTTTAGGGAACTTTGATTGTATTATTTTCAATTTAAGTACATTCTGTCAAAGGTTTCTGCAATGCAGAAAAGCTTCAAAAGTGGTTGTAGGGATTTAATCTATTGATTGTGCAGTATGCTACAAGAAACCATGACAGCTCTGTATGTACTGCAACTGAAAACGGCGTCGTTTTAGGGGAGGGGCCCCTAGAAACGACGCAAGGCGATTTTGGGGGGAGGGGGCTCAGAAAAATCGGGATTTTGGAACGACGCCGTTTATGGACGGCTCCTTAACGGAAAACAGCTTACTAAACCGAATCATCGATCAACTTTTTCGATTTTTTAGATCAATTTTTCAGGTCAACATAGATTTTTCTCTATTTTTAATTGTCCAATTTAGTATTGGGTATTGGGGGGTAAAAACCCCAATACCCAATACCCAATACCCAATACCTGGAAAACACCCCAATACACCCAATACCCAATACCCAATACCCAATACCAGTTCGCACTCTAACTAAAACCGTAATTAGGGTTGTTTCAAAGCGTATAAAAAGGGTTTCAGTAATGCATTTCTGTTCTATTTTATCGGATAAAATAACGTTTTTTGTACGTTAAAAACACCGTTTTTTCGCACATTTTGAATCAAGAATAGTTCTTTTTGCACGTTTTAAAGCAAAAAAGGGATTTGAAATGCCATTTTTGCAGTTCTGACAGGATTTTTACCTGATTTTTAGTCCTCAAAACCCTGTTCTGAGCTAAAAAGGTCCCTGAAACCCCCTTTCGATATAGATCCGATCCGATCCGATCCGATGTGCAGGCAGTGGCGTATCCAGGGGGGTGTAGGGTGTGTACAACCCCCTTTGCGGTGGAGGTAGGAAGAAAAAGTCTGTCAAAAATATAAGAAACAAATGAATTATGTACTAAAACTGTCTATTCTGTGCTCAGAATGCCTTTTAAGATGCATTTTGCGAGAAAGTCAGCTTTGAGGGGGCAAGCAGGGTCATCTCACGGATCCGGCTGATATTTATATCTCTTAAAATAGAGCACAGTCGAAGACCAACAGTGCATGCCCGGCCACCAGCAACCCCCTGGAACCGGAGCTACACCCCCTCAAAGTTGGGTCGGCAGCAATTTTCGGGCTCATTTTAATAGCTCTGACACCCTCCATTCAAACGATCACCCTTCATTCGTTTCTTAAGCTAGGATCCCGACTCGCCTATGGTTTTGTAGCTGTTCCAATGGCCTTTCATATTCTGGTACTCCGGTTTCCAGATCCTAGCTGGTTACCGAGATCTTCACCGAAAACTGCGAAATTGCCGCAAAATGCCACTCCGTTTTTTTTTCGAAAAATCTTTATAACTTTTTGTGCAAAGGCCCTGCCAAGCTAATGTTTTAACAAATGTTAGGCATGAGTTGGCCAAACAAAATGAGCGCACTAAAGTGTGCTGTATAGGGGGTATGGGGCGTGTTTGGCCTCTTAAAGGTGTTCGAAAAAATTTTTTTCTGCAAAGCTTAGTGGTTAGCATACTGTTATATGCAGTTTTGTGTGCTGAGTTCGAAAATGCATTCAGTTTAGCTAGACTCGCTCTGGATCGGGAGAAATTGGCGTCCAAAGTTGAGACCAACCCTATTTCTTGAGTGGCACTACTCGCTAGTATGACCATTAAACGCGGTGCAATGCAGTTTTTCTTATGTAGTTTTTGCTGCTGATTCCGAAAATAACTTTATTTTTGCTCTACGTTGCCTAATTTTGAAGATATCGGCATTTTCATGATTTGGGAAGAAAACGGCTGCACTTGTTATAACATGCTTGTTTGAAAGGTGACTCAATTCAGCCGCATGTAGGGTACACAGCCATCAAATTTATATCACCTAATGCAGTTTTTGCCGCTGATTACGAAAATTACATCTGTTTTTCAATCTGACCGCTCCTGAGCGACTTATGTAGTTTTTATGCCCTGGTACTCGGACAATAAGTTATCTGTCAAATCTGGGTATAAAATGGTATCTATCTGGTGCAGTTTTCTTCGCTGATTCAGAATATCATCATGGTTTTGCGCTACGGCCACTCAGTCGCAAGTTATGGACCTCTGAAATTTTATTAAGAAACATGCTGTGAGAAGCCGTAATCCTGAAATAAATGTTCAGCATTCATGCATTTCTGAAGGGAACCTTTTGTCAGCCAATAGTATACCCGACCTACTTTGATCCGCTGAGTTCAAAAATGGCGTTTGTTTTCATCTATAATTACTCCTTTTGGAGATATATGAATATTAATGCAAATTTTGTTTGATCAGTAATATCTCGAAATTGAACAGCAGTAGAGAAAAACAAAGGTCATTTTTGAACTCAGCGGGTCAAAATAGGTCGGGTACACTATTGACTGACAAAAGGTTCCCTTCAGAAATGCATGAATGCTGAACATTTATTTCAGGATTACGGCTTCTCACAGCATGTTTCTTATGAAACTTCAGAGGTCCGTAACTTGCGACGGAGTGGCCATAGCGCAAAACCATGATGATATTCTGAATCAGCGGAAAAAACTGCACCAGATAGATACCACGTTATGTCCATATTTGACAGATAACTTATTGTCTGAGTACCAGGGCATAAAAATTACATAAGTCGCTCAGGAGCGGTCAGGCTGAAAAACAGATGTAATTTTCGTAATCAGCGGCAAAAATTGCATTAGGTGATATAAATTTGATGGCTGTGTACCCTACATGCGACTGAATTGAGTCACCTTTCAAACAAGCATGTTATAACAAGTGCAGCCGTTTTCTTCCCAAATCATGAAAATGCCGATATCTTCAAAATTAGGCAACGTAGAGCAAAAATAAAGTTATTTTCGGAATCAGCAGCAAAAACTACATAAGAAAAACTGCATTGCACCGCGTTTAATGGTCATACTAGCGGGTAGTGCCACTCAAGAAATAGGGTTGGTCTCAACTTTGGACGCCAATTTCTCCCGATCCAGAGCGAGTCTAGCTAAACTGAATGCATTTTCGAACTCAGCACACAAAACTGCATATAACAGTATGCTAACCACTAAGCTTTGCAGAAAAAAATTTTTTTCGAACACCTTTAAGAGGCCAAACACCCCCATACCCCCCTATACAGCACACTTTAGCGCGCTCATTTTGTTTGGCCAACTCATGCCTAACATTTGTTAAAACATTAGCTTGGCAGGGCCTTTGCACAAAAAGTTATAAAGATTTTTCGAAAAAAAACGGAGTGGCATTTTGCGGCAATTTCGCAGTTTTCGGTGAAGATCTCGGTAACCAGCTAGGATCTGGAAACCGGAGTACCAGAATATGAAAGGCCATTGGAACAGCTACAAAACCATAGGCGAGTCGGGATCCTAGCTTAAGAAACGAATGAAGGGTGATCGTTTGAATGGAGAGTGTCAGAGCTATTAAAATGAGCTCGAAAATTGCTGCCGACCCAACTTTGAGGGGGTGTAGCTCCGGTTCCAGGGGGTTGCTGGTGGCCGGGCATGCACCGTTGGTCTTCGACTGTGCTCTATTTTAAGAGATATAAATATCAGCCGGATCCATGAGATGACCCTGCTTGCCCCGTCTCTTCGTCACCAAAGCTGACTTTCTCGCAAAATGTATCTTAAATGCGTTTTTGAAGGCCAAATTTTCAAAATTTATTTTCTCGCCCTGGTCGGGCAGAAGCCCAACCAGGCCATTATAAACTACTAAAACTTGTAATTTCTGTTAATTTTAAGCTCGGAATGCGTTTTAAACGCGTTTTTGAAGGCTAATTTTGCTCAATTTTCTTACCCTGGTTGGGCAGCCGCCCAACCAGGCATTTTCAAAATTTTACACCCCCTTTCCAAAATCCTGGATACGCCACTGTGTGCAGGGGGGCCTTACCGCCTACGATCAGACTCGAGGTCCATTTCGCGACCCCCGTGATTCGCCATCTCGGACGTTGCCCTTCTTTCAATGCCCCTGTATGGCATTAGCGGCGGTCGGGACCTGACAGTATCGTAACGTCAACACACCAGGCGCTCTCTTAGTGACCGGCACCCTGTAGCATGGCTACTCCCAGCATAGTTCGTTTCGCAGACAGCTTCTGACGTCATTGATCTTCTCCAACGCGGCAGGCTCTGTGCAGCGACTTGGTGCAACGGCAGATCCAGTCGGTTTCCATTTTACCTACTCGCTATCACCAGCTTTCGGTGGCCTGGGTGGAGCTTTGTGCCGACGACCAACTCTTTGCGGTAAGAAACTAGCCGCGCCGAGAGGATGAGCCGCGCACGCTTAGCGGCTACGCGGCTTAAACCACTACACCAACTGTTCCGGCCTTTGGATATAGTGCTGAAACCATATTTTGGACCTGAAACCCCCAGCCGAAAACACAGTTACATTGTGGGAATGTCCTTAAGATGAAAGGAAGTGAGTTTTCTTCCGTTGGGAGATTGCGAATGCCTCTCTGAATTCCATTTCTGGCGTCCCGGATAGACCGGGTCGGTCCCTGTCACTAAAGCAAGACCGTCTGACTTTCTATGTCTGTTGTATTGGTCAGCGCCGAATGCTGCCCGCCGAGTTAGTATAAGCGTTCATTCAGTGCAGAAATTGTTTCTTCTTGAGCACGACAAGACGAGGCCTTCTGCGATTTGAAACCATTCAAGAAACAGATTCATTCTCACGAAATCGCGTGTTCAACAGTTGGCTAACTACAAAATTGTTAGTTGGCAAGTGTCCGGGAGCCGGTAAACAGTTATGGCCTCTAAGAACAACAGCATATTTTACACATCAGAAGAACTGTCACTCAGACAGCGAATTTACATACAGTATGGGTTTCAAGCCATTGTGCTAACCAGCGCCAATGGACTCATACTGCTGGCTGTTATAAAAACTAAATACATGCATACTCAAAAGGCTTACATTCTCATTGCAGGTAAGTGACTAGAAACTAAACATGCTCATCGTCAAAATTTAACAATTTACAGCTTTGGCTCTGATTGATTTCTTGCTGGGTGTTCAATTAGTGGGCATGTCAACTTTCCGCAACATAGTGATAGAGTTGGGTTGGGCCAACACAGCAATCACCCCAGTGGTGTGCATGATGCAACCGTGGAATCTGCTGGCCATGTACAAGGACTGTGTGGTTGGTCCTATGCTGCTGGCTCAGTCAATCGATCGGTTCATCTCAGTAGCCTGGCCCCTCTACTACTACCGTCTGACAGTCAGGTATGCAAGGAAGCTGTCAGTAGCTCCTTACGTCTTTGGTTTGGTATATCTGATTATCGGTGTGGTGTATGTTGTGTGGACACACGACACCAGTGACAGAGTGCCCATAATCTGCAGTGCTGACATGGCTGTCGAGCAGCGATGGCCGTTCTATGCTCAGTTGTTGTATGTGATGGAGATATCCACCACCACTGCATCTGTCTTGTTGTACGGTCTAGTGGTAGTGGCCTATCGGTGTCGCAAGCAGCGTCAGGTGACAGAGCATGACGTAAAGCGTTTCATCCGCACGCAGCGTCGTTTGACTGTCACTGTGGGCATCACTTGCTTGCTGACTTTGCTTTTGCACACTGGTACTAGGTGGGTGAAGTTGATTTACTTTTCGTTGGGCAAGGGGGACAGCTTTCTGAATGTTCCTGTCTTTGGTGTTCTGTTGCATCAGTGGCAGCTGAATGAAGCTGTCATCAGACACATGAACCCAATGTTCAATCTCTTTATTTATATGGCGAAACAAGCTGAGATGCGCATTGCTATACTGTATGTGATGCAGTGTAAGAAGCTGACTGAGGAGCAGGTCCTTGAAGAGATTATGAAATCAACACAGCGTGTCAATCCTCGAGATACGCTAAAGGTGGCACCTGCTCCTCTGCCGAACAAAATCTGATATGTTTATGAGCCGAAAAAAATCTAGAGGGAGGAGCCTGAAGTTATCTCATGGTGGAGGGAGATGTATATTGATTTTGAGAGCTGATGTTGTGTGTTGTCTGTATTTCATTCTGCAGCACGTTTTTCTGCGCTGCGTGAACTGTTTCTACACCCTGCTCTTGTGAAGGCGTGTAAAGTGTAGTTCATGTTTTGCACGTACATATGCACGCATATGAATTAATACTTGGTAAGGCTTGTATGTTCCAACGAGCTCTATCCAGAATTTGCTTCTGTTTGAGAACTAGAATCCGCGTTTGATTGTGATTACTGTTCGCCATCTGATGTTTGAGTGAACTGTGTACTGTGTGGTCTGTACGATTTCTTTGA
>JASANB010004000.1:0-24976 GCA_030248155.1 Sabatieria punctata
CGTGACCTTGTGGCCGACAGTAGCGGTCTTTCTGCTCCCATAGAAAAAAAGCATGCTGCCACCTTTTGTCTGGTACGTGCCTCTATAAACCGTCCAAGGTAAAAATTCCCCTGCAAACTGGTCAGACTGTTGAATCAGGCACCCTGGCCTCTGATTAGACAGCAGCTGGTAAACGCTAATCTGATTGGCCACGTTCTGGACGGTTCCAATGTTAGTGATGCCTGGAGCTAGCTGGGCAGCTGTCATCCACCGCGTAATATTTGACTTTGTACCATCCAAGCTCATTGCTGCACGTCCCAAACCGGCCCTGCCAGGCTTTTTAGCAACTATCAAGGCGCTTGCCAAACAGAAGGCCACAGCCTGGAAAATCTGGAGACTGTCTCAGAGTCCTTCTGACCACGCCCAGTTCAAGAGACTTAGGAAGCAGCTAAAAAAGAACTAATACTTGCAAAAAGAGCTACTTTCTCGAGACCTTTTCAAACTGCAATGGACCTGCTGATTTTTGGAGGACAGTCAAGATGTTGTCTGGGGAAGTCAGGCAGCAGTATTCCGCATCTTGACCTGCCTGATGGAGTCGTTACAGAGCCAGCTGCAAAAGCTTCTGCCATTGCTGACCATTTCGACTCTATTTGGTCTGCTCCTCAACCACTCCCCCACTTTGAGAGAATACCCTTGCCAGCTGAGCATCACGTCGATTTTATCACTGTTGAACAGCTCCTGGTCCAATTTGGACACCAAAAAGCTTGTAGACCAGATAAGATACCTTGCTCCTTTCTAAAGCCTTGTGCTACTGTGCTGGCTCCATCTGTGTCTGTTCTTTTCAATCGTTCTCTCGACGATGGGCTTTTTCCAAATGCTTGGAAATTTGCTCGGAGTTATCCTCCCTGTTCCAAAGTCTCCGCCAGTGCTTCGACTCCTGATCAGTTTAGACCGATTGCTAAGCTCTCCGTTATCTCTAAGGTAATGGAGAAGGTGATCAATCTGCAGAACTGCAGCCTTATTTGGACCCTGTCCTGGCTCCCTTTCAGTACGGCTTTCGGAAAAGGCCGATCCACTGTAGACTGCCTTGCCAATGTGGTGCAGTCTTGTTCAACTATGCTCTCCTAGTCACAAGAAGGCAGTCGGAGTGTTTTTGACATCCGCGCTGCTTTTGATACCGTGGATCACAGCGATCCTCTGACTATACTGCAACATCAATTTGGCCCCCTCCCACATTGCTTCGTTGGAGTTGTCTGTACTTATCTGGTCGATCTTACTGTGTACAAGTGGATGGTGGTGTTTCCTCCAGTAGAAAGGTACCCTCTGGGGTACCCCAGGGGTCTTGTTTGGGCCCTACTTTGTTCCTGGCCTTTATAAACGGGCTGAGCAAGCTCAATCTCTCTGATGGAGCACAGTGTTTCTTGTTTGCTGATGACTTACTTCTGCTGAAACCTGTCCGAACCTTGCAGGATGAGCTGCATCTCCAATCTGATGTTGACCAGATCGCCCAGCACTTACTGGTTTACGGTTGTGTTTACTTTAAGAAAACCAAGTACCTTGTTTTTGGTAGTGGCAGTTCAGCTCCTAAAATTTCTGTTGGCCTTAAGCTGCTTGGAGAAGTGATTGAATGTGTCCCTGTAATTCGATACTTGGGAGTTCAGCTTGATAGACGCCTTTCGTTTGACAGCCACTGTAGTAGTAGTAAAATAATAGTAAAAAGTAAAGTTAAATTAAATTACCAAAGGCGGCCAATAGTAAAAACCGAAATATTACTACTATTTTTCTAGTTTTTGGTGGTCCAGCCAAAATCTTGATAAATTTTGCAATAAAGCATATGGGTCCACTGTTATCTGTCAAATTTCAAATATTTTTCGTCTTTATGTTCTGGAAACCTTCGTAGCGTTATCAAAATTTAGCAACTATTTGGACCAACATCAATTATTCACAAAATTTTAACATGAATTGATGCTAAATTTCCCCGTAATGACTAGTAAAATCGTAGTAAAATAGTAGTAAAATCATTAGTAAAACAAAAATTAGGAAAATTGAAGCTGTTTACAGTAGTAAAGCAAAAATTAAAATTAAATTGACAGACGGAATTTGTAGTATATTTAGTAAATAGTAAAATAAAAATCCACTAGTAAAATAACAGTATTTTTGGGAGAGCTTCAAATTGAATGAAAGTTGAAGAAGTAGGTATGTGCAATGGCGTACACTGTAGGTGGGAATCAATTTTGCTCGAAAGTTGGATTTTGCTTGCAGCTTGGGAGAGAAATTTTCTGCGTAATGCGACTTGCGTGGGTTCCAGTCACGACAATGAAAAATGTTTCATGCCAGATTTTTTTGTTCACTGAAATTGAAGCGTTCAGACGAAGAAATGCCTCAGTCCACTTTTTGAAAAAATTGAGTTCTACTCGGCAGCACAATACCCTAACTACAGACGTGTTAAATACAAATTAGTTAATCTGAAAACATTCTATGTCATAAGTTACACCAACGCAATTTTTTAACAGTGCTCCAAATTCAGTTTAAGAAAAGCCTAAGTCCAAGTCAAGAGCCTCAATATTCACACACAAAATTAAAACTTTGGCCTGGACAGCTGAAACTCGATACACCAATATATAGCATAGACGAGTTCTCAAACCCCTAAAAAGGAATCCCAGATTTGATGCTTCAATTCGAGGATACAGTAATCGATCTGCTTAACTATTCGATAAAAAAATTCGAATTTGATGTTCTGGCTTACTAATCAGAATTTTGACTTAAAAATTGGGGGTTCTAGAGTACTTTTTGACTGCTTTAAGAAGCATCGGTTGAATTGCGTTTTTGAAGAAAAAAATTTTTCGATCCCCCTTTCAGCCCCAATAGCCTATCTGTAGCCCCTAAAATCTATGCTCTACATTTCAGATTATTGTAGCGCTATCCTTAAGCTACAGAATGGTGGCAGGAACGCTAGCGTATGCCTACAGGTTCTGGAGTAAATTAGCTAACGGCTGAAAATCGCAAAATTTTCAATCATTTACTAAGGTTGATAAAATTTTGAAATCAGATTTCGCATTCATTAATCATTGTTTTGACTTAAAAATCGGGGGCCTTAGAGTACTGATAGACTAACAAGAAACTTTGATCGACTGTCGCTTTAGAAGACTAAAATGGGCTTTGGGCCACCTTTTGGCTCATTATTCTCGAATCTCTCAACGTACTGTAGCTTTTCCAGATTATTGTAGTTCTATTTTTAAGCTGCAGATTGATGGCAAGATTGCTAGTCCACTACCCGGAGTTCTGGAAGGCAATCAAGCCTAGTAGTTATACTGCTCTCTTACTCTTACTGATATTTTTTAAATTTGTGAATATGGACTTAGGCTGTTTTATGGTTTAGACCTTAAAACAGCCTAAGTCCACTATCACAAATTTTTAAAAATATGCAAATCAGGAAACATGTGGTGGCCCAAACTCAGGTGCAGAGTAGCACTGGTATGGGCCTCTTTTGGCATAATACACTTTAGGCCATAGCAGTTTGCACAATTTATTTCAGGCTGTTCGAACACTTTGAACGCGTTTTTCTCGTTTCATCTATTTATGGACTGAGGCATTTCTTCGTCTGAACGCTTCAATTTCTGCGAAGGATTCGCTTTTGCTTGCTGTTCAAAAAGGAATGCGTGTATGTACATGTATGTACATACGTATGTGCAAACTGCGTCTAACGTTCAATTATGCCAGTGGAAAATCCACTATTCATCTATGTATGAATGAAGGAAGGGCAGTGCTTGAATTTTGGTTTTTCTTTGCTTGTCTGCGGTTGCTGTGGGTTGTTGCATTGTTAAAATGTTGGTCTTTTATTTGTTGTTGTTGATTTCTCCCATTGTTTTCTCCGTTTCTCAAACTACGCAACAGAATGCCGCTCAGCTGGATGATGACGATGATGATACCGATGGTTTCGATCCTATAGAGGACAGCCATGACCGAGTTTTCTTCGCTATAATTGGCCTGATAGTTAGTTCGCTGTTACTTGTGGCTCTTGTGATCGGCGGCATCTGCAATGAGTAAGTGGGCAGGATCGGTGAGCAGTCTGCTTTCAGTAAGTGTTGTTCAGACTGCGCATGAAAGTAGACAGAGAGAGACAGCTGATGGAGAGGTTGATGGCTGAGCTGGAGGTGCTCCGAGTGCAGCAGGAGTCGGTGATTGCACATCCGTCGCCCAGCACCTTGGCCATCGACCGTCTGAGTGTGCGTCAGCTGGTGGAGGACGTGGAGCGCGCAATCGAACGCACTCCAAGTCAGGAGAACGTGCGTCGTCTACAACTGATCCCGTCCAAAAGCGAAGTGTTTGTGAACGTCGACCAACTACTGCAACACTACAAGTCGATCGGAGCTGAAATTCAACCCGACAGCTCTGTCAGTGCAGTTTCTGATCAGGAGTCGAAGAAGACAAAGCCAGAAGACACTGCCAAAGTTAGCCAAGTGGAAGCCGAGAGTCGTCAGGCGGCGGGCAGAGACTTCCCAGCCAAGCTGAGTGCGTACGAACAAGTGCTGGCCGATTTGGAGCCGGACGTGTGGACGGATGCCCCGGTCGCCAGAAAATCTCGAAGACCGCCTACTCCTGCCCTCACTAGTCCGTGCAAAGAAGCAAAACATTATTAAACTGTCTTTTCAAGAAATATCTACTAGTATTGATGCTTATGCGCTTACAGATCACTTACTGGTTTCATGTTTCGCTCTCCGTTGTATACAGTAGTTTTTGCGCACAGATTTCTTCTGCTGGTTAAAACAAAACATTTACATGATGAGCGTAAATTGCGGTTAGAAACGAAACTCAAATTTAACATGCATTTCGCGAGAAAGTCAGCTTTTATGCCCTATGGCCCATAGGGCCGGCCCAGCTGGTATAGTGGTTTAGGCCCTAAAGCCGGCTACACGTCTTTTCCTCGCGGACAGTTCCTCGCGCGACTTTTTGAAGGCTATTTTTGCGAAATTTTCTCGCCCTTGTTGGGCAGTGGCCCAACTAGGCAACTTCAAAATTTTACATCCACCTTTGCAAAATCGCCGTATAATGTATGCATATGGTTTTTCGGCTGTAGATAGCAGTTGGAACGTTGTTATAGCGTACTGTACAAAACGGAGAAAACGTTTTTATTCCTACGAGGAAAAGTCGCGCGAGGAATAGTCGCTCGAGGAAAAGTCGCAGCTAGGAAAAGTCGCGCGAGGAAAAGTCGGCGAGGAACTGTCGCGCGAGGAACTGTCCGCGAGGAAAAGACGTGATACCCCTAAAGCCACTGTGCGCGACGTCGTGCGTTCATCCTCTCGGCGGCAAGTTTCTTGCCGCAAAGAGTTGGTCGTCGGCACAAAGCCCAACCCAGGCCACCAATAGTTGGTGACAGTGAGTAGGTAAATGGGAACCGACTGGAGCTGTCGTTGCACCTAAAAGCTACAATAGCAACCACACATATGTTGGGACAAATTGAACGGGGCCAGCTACCACTGAGACCGACCAGACTGACACCGAGCATGTGTGCCAGCTAGTAGCAAAGGAAGGGCAGGATGATATGGGTATGGGTGTGCGTGATGGGCCCACAGTGTGGCCTAACGCAGGGGTTACGACGGCCCTGCCCAAACAATCCATCCATCCATCCATGGCCCATAGGCAAGTTGGGTCATCTCACGGATCGGGCTAAAATTTTGTCAGCATAAACTAGATCACGAACGATGACCATCGGCGCATATTTGAAAAAAATAGAACCGGATCTACACCCCCTCAAAGTTGGCTTGCCAGCTAGCTAGCTATTTCGAAATACTTTAACTCTCCACTCAAATTTTTCCGTATCACGTCTGGTTAGCGCGATATTTTCCGAAATGTACAAAAATTGCCCAAAATGCACCCTCGACTTTTTCAAATATGCGCCTATAACTCCAGCCACAGTACATTGGTCAAGAAGGCTGGATCTTTCTTCACACTTAGTTCATACCTGCCCAAACATAATCCACACAAATAGGGCAAAATCCAAGCGGAGGAGGGGGTTGGCCCCCTCAAACGTCTTTAGAAAACATTTTTTTGCTCAAAATTAAAATTAAAGTAGTCTATCTGATGTACATAGTTTGAGGCGCTAGCAGGTCAAAGCAGAGTTAGGTAGAGACCTGCACGGGCCGGGCCTGGTCGCCTTACAGAGGATTTTTAGAGAATTTCAGCCCGGCCGAGCCACAAAAATTGCATTTTCATAAGGGCCGGGCCGGGCCCGGGCCGCAAAAATTGGGTTTTCCGGACAGGCCGGGCCGGGCCGTGAAAAAGGTGGCCCGTGTAGGTCTCTAGAGTTAGGTGCAAATTTGCCGCGAAAGTTCAAACGGTCATATCTCTTGAAGTACTATACTTGAGGCATCGTACTATAAAAAGGAAGCCGTCGTTCGACTCGTCAGGTAAGTCTACATCTAGTAGGGATGGGCAAGCTGCGTCTGACTTTCTCGCGAAATGCATGTTAATCTAGTTGCATTCCGGTGTAGCACATCTTCACCGTAGCTACTTTCTCACCTATGTAGACCGCTTTATAAATTGTACGTAGTTTCGCGATTATTGGTCCTGTAATGTTGATTGGCGGAGATTTTACTTAAGAGAGAGTGCGAGCAGGACAAGACAGACAAATAGAGTGAGAATCAGTTAGTTGGTGGTTTGCAGCAACACCTGAGCTCTTTTTTTCTGAATGTTGGGTCGGTGGAAGGCCTCGGGCACTTGCTTGACCGTGTCTAACGGATTCAGTGGCACATAATCGATCACGAGCAGGTCGGTTTTGGCGGGCGCCTCCAGTCGCTCGATGTCCAACAGAACGGTTTGTCCGGGCTCCAGCACGTTGTAGATGGGCGCCAGTCGATAGATGCTGTTGTCTGAACACTTCAGTTTCGCTCCCATTCGATACTTGGCGCTGTTTGTCAACTGATGCTTGGTCACGTCTCCCTTCGACTGTAGCATTACTGTGCCCGGCTGCAGCACTAGGTCGCCGAACGTTGCCGGTCGGCCCGATTGCGTACTCTTCTCTGATTGGGGAGCTTCGGTGTCCCCTACCTTCTTCTTTGCACAACTGCCCACCACCACTGTAAATACAGCCACACCCACGCAGAACAGTAACACTGGCCACATCGCACAACAGTTCAAAACAACCAGCAACGATGCACTCTCTAACACACTTCTCTTTTATACTCACTACCATCACCTGCCTTCAAACAATAAATTTTAATCAAAATAGAGCCTTGTACAGACCGGCATTGTTGGCATTCCCGGGCCAAGCCGGATGCAGACTGTCAAGGCGAGAGAAAGGAATAGGACGAGAAGAAAGAAGAGCTGGCCCAGCTTGGCTAAAAGAACATCGCGTCGTGATTATGATTAGAGCGAGGACGATTGGCGAGTGAAAGACTAAAGGCCATACATTACCTAAGAGTTAGATGGGATTGCACCCAAAGTAAAACACAGACCGGCAACAGGGTTTTCTCTTGGACACCCGCCTCTCTCTGCCCTCCACTTTTAGACACCACCCGACGCTCCGATTATTCAGACACACTGAACAGAAGAAAAAATTCAAGATAGGGCAGATCGTTTGCTCTTGCTGGTAAATCAATAACTCATAACAATCAAATCAACTTAATGATAGCCATAAAACTCACTCAAAAGTAATTTTGGCCACGCGGTTGCTGTAAATACGTCCAGTACTGAAAACTGAAGCTGCAAAAATTGCACCCCACTATTAATTCGAGTTTTCTGCTTCGCCACCAAAAACAAAGCCTGCGACATACCAAGAATGCATAAAAGAGTAGCAAGAATGTGTCACTCATCGGCCGGCCGAGTGTCGACGTTCTGCACCATAATTACTGGAGGGCATACATGTAACAGGTCATCCGCCGATGGGGGGAGGGGGGGAGGGGGGTTGGGGGGGTCTGGCGCCGGCCGGGGGGGGGGTGAGCCAAAATTTTGGGGGAGGGGGGTGGGCACTAATAAACGCTCAAAAATCGAAAAATATCGCAATTTTTGGCTAAAAATTGCCAAAAATCGCTAATTTGGGCTGAAATACAGCTAAAAAGTGCTGTTTTGCAGGCGATTTTGGCAATTTTTGTGTGTGAAATTGTAAAAAATTGCAAAAATTTGCTCGAAAATTTACTTGCCAGAAAAATCGGAGGGGGGGGGTCGGTGAAATCGTCTCGGGGGGGGGGGGGTCTGGCCTAAGTCGGGTGGGGGGCAGACCCCCCCCAGACCCCCCCTGTTACATGTATGCTGGAGGGGTCGGTAATTTTCGGACCCTTACGGAAATTGCGCATGCGCTTCATTGCAGCGCAACCTGATTTCTGAGCAAGCAAGCGTTAACAAAATTTTTACTGATTTTCTACAATGGCAATTTATTACATAGTATAATATCTTCAATCATAAAAAACTAAAATACGTGTCCAATTGCAAGGCAAGATTGCGAGACATCTGTGAAATGCGATAGGCTTTTTGCATTTGTGAAACTTTCCATTTTGAACGCAGCACACGAGCTTGGCCGTGTACACATGCCACATGCTTATTGCTTGCATATTCCAGCTTTCTTACTTTTCTTTCTCTTTATCAAGTCTTGCCGTAGACTTAATTGTCTCTGCACGAGAAAACGGGCCAAAAGTGATACTCTGGCAGGTCAAAAAAAATTCAAAATCGTTTTTGAAAGTTTTAATATCGATATTCTAGAACAGTTTTCGATGCAGAAAACGAATCTGGTATGCAAATTTTCCTAGCTAAATTTGTACTATCGTTACGGTTTGGGAAACCTTTTGAGCCAGAGCAAATTAATTTTTATGAATCAGTGAAATTAAATACTTTAAATTAGTCAAAACGGGAACGCTGAATCTCGTGGTGTTCTTCGTTTCAACCAAACCAGAATCTTCGAAAAATGCGATTTTTCATGACTTGAAAATTTCAATCGAGCATATCTCAAAAATAGGCAAATTAATTCGGAGCTGTTTACAGTTCTAAACACTTCGTACATTAGCTTTCGATCCATAAAAAAATATTGGGGGTCATCGATGGTAGACGGCCACTTTATAGCCTCTGAAGTTTGGGTGTCAGTAAAATTCTGCCTATTTTTGACTTTTTCGATTTTAACCAACACATTCAAATGACTGGTGTTTCGTCTGATGTATTTCTTTTACAAAATGGATTATACCGTTGAAGAGGGCTTGATTTGTAGATTAATTTGATGTATTTATGTCGGACAATACGTAGAGCTAGTTTACCAGCAAAAATAGTTTTCTGTTGTCAGATTCCAGAACCATCGGTAAATTTCTGTGCATAATACAAGCGTTTTTGGAATTGGTGGATGTATGCGAGCATGGTCACATCACAAATGAAGAGTTTAATGTAACAAAGAACACACAAATAATGACAAACAGATTAGACGAGTGAGTGTTTATTATACACAGTACAAATCTTTCATCACACTAGAGTCGGCAAACGGAGAGACGGGGAACGGAGAGATAACATTCGGTGGGGTTGTATTCGCTTGGGCTTTGCTTGAAGGACACGTGGAACTCATTGACTCGAGACTTGTGAAACAAATGGCGGAAACCAATGGCATCACTCTGCGCACATGGGCGCAGAACTGGGTGGGCATTTGGACACTGGACTGGTTGGCTTGTGGGCATGGAACTTGGGCTTGGTGGTGCTTGGACACTGGAAATGATGGCGTGGACACATGGAAGGGGTGGTGGTGGTGGTAGAGAGTACTTGTAGTAGTGGTGCTGGTAGTGGTGGGAGAGCAGAAGTAGGCTTGGTAGAGTTTGGATGGCTTGAGGAACGATAGAGAGGTTGGCGCACACAACACAACAAAAACGAACGTCTGGCACCAAATGAAGAGTTTATTGTAACAAAGAACACACAAACAATGACAAACAGATTATGTTATAAACAGTACAAATCTTTCACAACCTAAGTTGCCAAGCCTGGCCACAAGATCAAAGATTCTTGGACTTCTTCAAGATCTCCCTGAGGAGCTGCAAATGTTAGAGCAGGCTGATGTCATGCTAACAGATGTTGAAACTCTTTTGACAACATTTTTCATTGGCGCTAACAGATTTTGCATACTGTGCAACAAGACACGGCTAAAAAATTCTGCAAAGTGGTTGATCTATGGCTACTGTTGTTTGGTATTGGATTTTCCGTTTGTGTATGTGTATGGTATGTGTATACACATTTACCTTCAAATGTGTATGGTAATTTGTGTATACACATTCAATAAAACAATGTGTATTTTTGTGTATATTTGTGTATGTGTATTGTACTGAAAATGCAAATTTTTTGGCAGAATTTTAGTCATAAATGCTAGGAAAATCAAATCTCTCAATGTCTGCTGCTTGAAACCTTGGATAGCTTTGAAATCGAGTTAGTTAGCCCATTTTAAGGCTTCATGAAGATTTCTACTGTTTAATACTGCAGCAAAAACATCGAAATTTTACGATTATGCTCGAAATTTTATCTACTTTTGCTGATCAAATACACATACACAAAAATACACATTTTGAGTACTGTTTGTGTATGGTAATGTGTATCAGAATTTTCAATGTGTATGTGTATGTGTATGTGTATACACATTGAAAAAACAATGTGTATTTTTGTGTATGGTAAATGTGTATGTGTATACACAAACAACAGTATCTATGGCAAACGGTTCCTAATCATCTCTGTTGTCTCAACAGGAACACCAGGGCCTTGATTTTCAGCATTCTTGAGGGCTGTATGATATCGTCGCTTCCTCAAACCTGGTGTTAGCAGCAAGATCTCTTTGCGTGATCTTCCACTGGCCACAATAATCGACATAATCCGCGTTTCCATTTTCCTTGAATCTGAATTGAGGTAACCCTCCTTGACGCACATGTGCAGGAAAGCCAAGTTTCAAGTACCGTTTGAACTGTTTCAACCCACATTGAATTGCACTCATTGCGTGGATGTTTACACCATGCTGTTCAACCTGTGTCAGGATTGTAAACAAACAGTCGAAAGCTTCAGCCCCATCTGTTGTTGTGTTGTCTAGCCCTGTCATACTTTTTTTTCTGCAGTGAAGCCGCAAATACGGTCACAAGCTTGTAGAGGACTCGCTCGCAAGGTGCATGTTTGTAGCCAATCTCAGAGTAGTACACTTGGTAAAACTTGATTAGATGGGTAGTAGACACTGTTTGGAGGCAATTTGGTTTTTCAATTCTCTCTCCACTGTCACACTTTAGGGTTCTGCTGCTGTGGGCTACATCTTGCAAGTATTCTGACTCCAAGATGTGATGCCATGGATTGAGTTCTTGGTTTGGAGCTGCAACTGTTAGGATCGTCACAATGCCACTTGAACAGGTTGCAGCCAGTCTCCTCTTCTCTCATGCATCAAGGTTATCAAAGTGCTTTGCTAACTGGTACTTCAGTTGCACTGGTGTCTGGACTACAAACTCTGCATTGCAGCAATAAGACAGTAGAGCCATTGCCTCTGCACTGTCAGATTTTGGTAGTCTCATGTTTTCGTGCTGAGCTCAGCATGCAGTTCAACCCAATACAGAATAATGAATTCCCATCTTTTCTAGATGTTAGCAAAAACGCTTGTATTATGCACAGAAATTTACCGATGGTTCTGGAATCTGACAACAGAAAACTATTTTTGCTGGTAAACTAGCTGTATTGTCTGACATCAATACATCAAATTAATCTACAAATCAAGCCCTCTTCAACGGTATAATCCATTTTGTAAAAGAAATACATCAGACGAAACACCAGTCATTTGAATGTGTTGGTTAAAATCGAAAAAGTCAAAAATAGGCAGAATTTTACTGACACCCAAACTTCAGAGGCTATAAAGTGGCCGTCTACCATCGATGACTCCCCAATATTTTTTATGGATCGAAAGCTTATGTTACGAAGTGTTTAGAACTGTAAACAGCTCCGAATTAATTTGCCTAGTTTTTGAGATATGCTCGATTGAAATTTTCGTCATTTAGCTAGGAAAATTTGCATACCAGATTCGTTTTCTGCATCGAAAACTGTCCTAGAATATCGATATTAGAACTTTCAAAAACGATTTTGAATTTTTTTTGGACCCGCAGGTTGGCCCGTTTTCTCGTGCAGAGACAATTAAGGAATCAACGGGGACAGCTATCTTCCCAAATACAGATTGAATATCCCGCTCAAAAACAGGTTGCGCTGCAATAAAGCGCATGCGCAATACTGGAGGGCTCGGGAAATCTGGTGCAGCGCATGGACACTCGGCCGGCCGCTGAGTGGCACATTCTTGTTACTCTTTTATGCATTCTTGGTCATACTCGTACGCGTCCGTCACGCCAGCAAAATGCAAGCATATGCAAATTATGTAAGAGTATGATGTATTGTAGTAGAACCGACGAGTTGTTGTTACTAACCCCAGTGATCATGTCGGGCGTGTCCAAACACCCAAAGCTGACGGTCGGAGAGAGGATTGGCAAACGATTCGTAGTCATCAAGAAAGTGGGAGAGGGCGGTTTTGGAGCGGTCTACAAAGTGCGAGCCCAAGATACAGGTCAGGTGTACGCGGCCAAGACCGAGTGGAGCGATGCCAAAACAAAGATACTGCAGTCGGAAGTGTCAGTGATTCAAGAGCTGCAGGCGAGAGCGCACAAGATCAAAGAGCCCAATCACTTTTGCCGCGTCGAGTGCAGAGGAAAGACAAATCAATTCACCTATGTCATTATGACTTTAGTCGGGCCCAGTCTCTACACACTGAAGAAACGAATGCCAGCCTTGAAATTCACCTTGTCGACGGCTCTGCGGGCCGGAATTCAGTGTCTGCGCGCCGTCAAACATCTGCACAACATAGGCTATCTTCACCGCGATGTCAAACCCTCCAACTTCTGCGTCGGATACAGAGAAGCCAACGATCAGCGCACCATTTACTTAATCGATTTTGGATTGTGTCGCAAGTTTACGTACAAATCTGGCAAAGTCAAAAGCCCACGAACAGCAGCCCACTTCAGAGGCACAAGTCGATACGCGTCAATCAACTGTCACCTGGGTCTGGAATCAGCCAGGAAAGACGATTTAGAAGCCTTCTTATACCAACAAATTGAGCTGACCACACGAGAACTGCCTTGGCGTCTTATCACCGACAAGAACACTGTGCTCGAGTACAAACAGAGGTCGCGCACTGCGGCCGGACTGACTCATTTGCTACTGGACTGTCCACCGCAGTACAGAGAAATGATAGTTTACGTGGACTCGTTGAGCTACTGGGACACACCGAACTACGACCTGTTGACTGCCCTACTCACACAAGCCATGATTAACAACCAATGCACTCACCAACAGCCTTACGACTGGGAACTCAGCTTGGATCAGTTGCGAACCGTCGACTGGCGACCAGACAAACGACAGCCACGGAAAGCCGCCACGCCAGTCACCACCACCTGCAGTCGACCGACCACTAGAGCGCCGATAAACATCAACCGATCAGTCTCCAATCGACCTGCCACTTCGGCGCCGACCGACACCAACCCTCTGCCCACAAACACCAATCGACCTGCCACTTCGGCGCCGACAGACACCAACCCACTGCCCACAAACACCAATCGACCTGCCACTTCGGCGCCGACAGACACCAACCCTCTGCCCACAAACACCAATCGACCTGCCACTTTGGCGCCGACAGACACCAACGCACTGCCCACAAACACCAATCGACCTGCCACTTTGGCGCCGACAGACACCAACCCTCTGCCCACAAACACCAATCGACCTGCCACTTTGGCGCCGACAGACACCAACGCACTGCCCACAAACACCAATCGACCTGCCACTTTGGCGCCGACAGACACCAACGCACTGGCCACAAACACCAATCGACCTGCAACTTCGGCGCCGACAGACACCAACCCACTGGCCACAAACGCCAGTCAACCTTCAGTTCCAGAGCCTCCAGTCACCATTCAACCGTCGACCACAGTTGCTGACCGACCTTTACATACTGAACCCGTTATACCTACTGGCACGACACCAAACCAAATAACTATTTTGTGATTAAAACTACGTACATGTATCTCGAAACATTATACTTACTATTTACTTGACTTATACAATGTACATTATGAACAGACTAAAAAACTCGAATAAACAGTGATTGTTAGTCGGATTTTTTCCAAGGAATGTATCTCTGTTGCGCCACTGTATGTTGCACACATTTTCTGTACATGAAAGCGAAAATTAAAACCACAGATGATTCAAACTACAGTGTGTCCCAAAATAACTACAACATTACAAATGGTTACTGCTGCTGTTATGCTGGGCACCGATTCGCTTCAGTAAGGACTCAAACTGTTCATCTAATCGTGCCGTTCTACATATCCAAAGCAGAGCCCTTAGGGATTCGATGGATTGTCAGGCGGGGCCGTCGTAGCCTCTGCGTTAGGCCACACTGCGGGCCCATTTCGCACACCCACATCCTGCGCTTCCTTCCCTGCTGGCCGGCACACATGCTCGGTGTCAGTCCGGCGGGTCTCAGTGGTAGCTGTCCCAATTCCTGTTTTTCCCAACAAAGGTGCGGTTGCAACTGTAGCTTTTAGGTGCAAGGCAGCTGCTCCAGTCGGTTCCCATTTTACCTACTCGCAGTAACCAGCTTTCGGTGGCCTGGGTTGGGCTTTGTGCCGATGACCAACTCTTTACGGCAAGAAACTTGCCCGCCGAGTGGATGAACGCAGGACCGCGCGCGGCTTTGCGGGCTAAACCACTACACCAACTGTGCCAGCCAAGCGGAGCCCTTAACTCCAAGTGAAACTCAAAACACGTAAAAAACACCATTTTGCTTGGTACGGCGATCTCGGCCAATTTAGATCAGCGTTCGATATTCACTTTGCATGGTTAAAAGTGATGCTCCTTCAAAGTGTTGACGCACGCATGAATACCTTTTGATAAACCGAGTATTCAGCCATTTTTGAAAAATGTGGAATTATGAAATGGGGAGCGTTTTGAAACGTTACAGTAGCAGCCAAAACGGTGTTTTTGTACGTTTTGCTCTGGGTTTTAGTTTTGGTTGGAGTTTAGGGCTCCGCTTTGGATGTGTAAAATGACACGTTTAATCGAGCAATTTGAGGTCTTACTGAAGTGAATCGGTCCAGCGGAACAGCAGCAGTAACCATTTGTAATGTTGCAATTATTTTCGGGACATCCTGTACATAATGAAAAGTATAACAGTCAGGCACTTAACGCCGTATGGTGCCGGTACCATGTATGGTACGAAATTTGAACAGAGTGGTACATACCATATATGGTATCGGTACCAATGCGAAGGTAGGGGTACCATATATTATGGTACCACTACCCTAGGTACCGGTACTGCATATGGTACAGGCACCATATATGGTGTCGGTACCATAACCACTTCGAAAAAACCGCACGGATATATCCGTAGATCTGGAAAATGTGACTCGGTTTCAGGTAAATGTGAATCGGTTTCAGGTAAATGTGATCCGGTTTCAGGTAAATGTGATTCGGTTTCAGGTAAATGTCACCGGTTCGTCCAACCCCCTAGGTTGGTTCGTCAAATGCTGTTCCGAATCTTTGGTCACATTTTGAAAAACCGAACCCTACCCGTGCCTAGTCGGCCGAACCTTTAATTTTTGCGCCCGAAACTATCCCAAAAATTCCGAAGCCAAATTGGAATCATTGTACCGAACCCGTTTTTGCAACAATCCCGAACCCGCAACAATCCCGAATCTAGGTAAAGCCGAACCTATGTTTGCATCCGAATCTTTATTCTAGACACCCGAATCTTTATTGAAGACAGCCGAATTTTTATTGAGTTGAGTTCCGGCTCAAACACCACCATCAGCACAAACTAGTGCCCTGCACTCAGGGAATGTGCATGGCACACGTACAGAGGAAGGACACTGGTTTCATGTGTTTTCGCTTTCAGATCCGGCTGTGCCCGGGGTTTTGCGATTGGTCTTTTCACACTAATGTTGAGTTTTTCTTTGACGATCCCACGCGTAGTGGTGATGTTAGTTATTTCGCTAAGGCGCGCGCTATCAACAAAACTGTGTTGCTCTGCCAAGTGCTGGCATTAGTTTGGCTTGTACTGATTCTGTATTGCTATTATCTGTGTTCATTCAATTGTTTTTTTATTGACGTCTTTGCCGTTTTTGTTTAGTTGATTGCAACACATGAATCTTAAAAGCTGCATAGCATACATTGTATCACTACACCAGTGTTCACAAAGTGCATAGTATGGCCGAACACATAGGCAGAACTTTCTGATACGCAGCTAAATCCAGTCATAATACCTGCAAAATAAACAGCAAATTCAATTGTGCATAGTGCGCAAACTTTTCAGAGAACATTCTGAGAACAAATGGATCAATTCTGGTAATGGTTCGTGTCATACCACACGAAGGTTCGGGACATAACAAAACAAAGGTTCGGGTCATACCAAACGAAGGTTCGGGTGACCTCCAAATCTGGGTTCGGGGTGAACCCCAACACGACTAAAACGAACACAATTTTGGTTCGGAAAAAACGCCTCAGATTCGGTTGAAAGGTTCTGCAAAATGTCAAATTCGGTTTTATAAAAACCGAACCTTTGAAAGATTCAGGCAAAAAAAAACTCTGCCCTAAAAATCAGAAACCGAACCCGTTTTTGCGTTCGGAATAAAAAACGTGACTCGGTTTCAGGTAAATGTGATTCGGTTTCAGGTAAATGTGATTCGGTTTCAGGTAAATGTGATCCGGTTTCAGGTAAATGTCGCGGGTTCGGAATTTCGGTCTTTTCGAAGTGGATAAACGGCGTTAAGTGCCTGACTGTATAATGCCAGCCAGCAAATGTACAAATGCACATTCCGTTCACGAGCAGCAATTGTTTTATTAAGCCCAGTTCACACCTGCCTGGAATAAGCGCAGAAGGCTATGTATAGCCCAATCGTCAAGCGAATGTTTTGCGGTAATTTTGTGAAAATTGAGTGCTTAAAAGTAATCCACGAATTTCTACAACAGGACACTCTGTGCAGGATAACGCAGTAAACTTGTTCTAGAGCAGTTTGCGGAAAGTGAGGTTGACCCGTGGGCATAGCAGACGTTTGCGTTGAGGAACGGAGTGATACCAAAAAGTGTTGGTGGGCGGGTGCATCAGCAACAGTTGGCCGTGTCTCAAACAAAGCGTCACGTTTTGAGGAAGCTCCTCCGCGCTCACCAGCTTCCGTTTTCTATTTTCGTGTCGCAGCACAAAGTCTCTGCTTTGACCAAAGCTGAGGGAGGCTATAGGATAACTGCTGTCCAGATCTTTTTCATCGTCTTTGTGCTCGCCAATATAGTTCTTGCCGTCGGCATATCTGTTAACTAGTACGAAATTGTAATCCAGATCCAGACAGCGCTGCAGAAGTTGCTTGAGAGCATGCAGTACCGGATCCCACGGCTTGGCGGCAACAGCCACTCCAGAAAACTTGTAGCTTAAGCCGTCGTCTCCGAAGGCCGTCTGCTTACGGGGAATTGCACATTTCCTACCGAAAATTTGGATCGTGCTTTCTGCGGCGCTCAAGTACTGAATCTCAGACTCAAGATAACTGAACACTCGATCGGCTAGATTTGCAGACAGCACACGACCAAACGAAAGGTGGAGGTTGGGGGCTCTCTTCTCGACCAAATCCTCTACGCTGAATGCATGGCTGGTCAGATCAGACACCAGCAGGTCAGTGCCAGCTGACATGACCAAACGCCTTGGGAGGGTAGGATCAGATAAATATCAGCAACCCAACACAGATATGATTAGCGCATGCGCACAGCAACAGACGCAACTAACATGCACAGTATTTATTTTCCGCAGACACGGAACAACTGAATAGAGTCCGTAACAATCTGTTCAACCTAACGCTTGCCACCTACTCTAGGTGCCTGAGTCTTCATCACTTTGCCTGCCTTCGGCTTTGGCGCCGTAGTACGTGCTTGTTTCGACTTTTCTACTTTCTTAGTGCTCTTGACGGCTCGCTGTTTCTCCTTGGCGGCTCTGAAAGCATCACCTATTAAGTGGCTTTAATAATAGAGAAGCCTGAATGTCTCACTTGACAGCTTGTTCCCGTTGCGCGCGACGAAACTCCGGTTTCTGATTTCTTTTGGCCAAGATCGCTTCCAGCGACGTGTTGCCGATAGCTCGATGGAACTTGACCGTGCGTCGCGCTCTCTTCTTCGTGATCTCCTCTGCTTGGGCGCCCTGAATGGCCAGATCGTACATACCAGTCAGTCACCACCAACAACCGAACACTCGGCTCGATAAACTGTCAAAAACGACCTACGTACCTTTTTGTGCTTGCGCCGGTACAAAACAGTCCAATTGATGTTTCTCGGATTTCTCTTCAGCTTGAACGATCGTTCGCACTTGGCGTTCAGGAATATGTGGACCTGAGAGACAAGTCTGAATTTTGCAGGGCCTTTCAATTTGTTGCTACCTTTCCGTCACTGCGTATCATACGTTTCCCATGGCCCGGGTGAATCTTATAGCCACTGTACACACACGTTTCAAGCCTGGAAAGACCTGTGCGTCAAAACCTCCATGTGAGACGATTTTCGAGGCAGTGAGTAAAGTTCAATGCTTAATCATTGATTACACTCACACATGGGCCAAAATAATCTCGGCAGAGGCCCGATTTCTCAAAAAGACCAACAAAAATTGCTGTAAATTGCAGTTTTTCCTTGAACAGCGTCACAATTTTCGGCGGGGGCAGTGGCACCTGGGAAGCAGAGGTAGGAGCCTTTTCCGACTAGGGAAGGGTAAGGCCCCCGACCCAAGTATGATACATAAATGGGACGCAACAGTACGACTAAGGGCTAGGGCTAATACAACCTTCCTTCCCACGAGCACGACGCAGCAATAATTTTCGGATTTTGTATAAACATTTGACATCAGGGAAATGTCATGAAATCAATGCGTTGAACAAGTTATCAGATGATTTTCACTGAATTTTATGGGCATACCTCGGAAGAAAATTCTTAGTCACTGGAGCGCCTACTTTAACGGAGGCTTCACTTACACATGGGTCGGAAAGACCGCTGAATGCAGTCAAAATCCGAAAATTTAGGGGAAAGCCTCCCGACTTGGCGGTCGCTGTTGTGGTTGGGAAGAAAAATCTGTTTCAAGTGGGTGGATCTTGAGTACGTAAATCAGGGGCAAACTCCGTCGCATGCCGGAGGTCAGACCATGTACGGTTCTACTGCATAATACCAAACCAACCCAGTAAAACCAGTACACAGTAAAAAATGCATAGAAATCAAGCCAAACATGTCAGAAGATGAAACAACTTACTTCATTGCTTTTTAAAAGCGTTCGCCGCTTGGTTCTGCAGTTAACTAAGAAATTTGAAGTAGGTTAAATCAAGAGTAGAAATAAGAAATTAGGCTTTCCACCAACAGATCAGGTTTGATCAGTAAAGACTAAGCGTGTTCCCGAATCTTTACGCCACAGTTCACTTGACGCGCTCAACTACAGACTCAGCAGACACGCACAGGCCAACAATCTGCTCAGATTGGATCACTCGCTCGTAACAGAAGGAACAACGAAACAAAAATCTTCACTTCGATACCAGCACACTATTGACAAAAGTTGAAAACTAGCTAAACTTCGATTCTGAGTACAACCCTAAAAAAACGAAAGGTCAATTTGAACAAGATCGCCATTTGTGAAGAGCCGTCTTTGACCCACTCATCTGTCTCACGGAGTCAAGTCTGCCAGTTGATCGGTGGTGGACGGCTCCACCTCAGCCTCTCCCGGTTCTGCCGGAGGTGCCGCGTCTGCAGCGAGAGCCACTGGTTCTACTGGTTCCGGCAGCGGTGCCGCCAACACTTCCGGGGCGACCAGATCCGGCTCTGAGTGTTGGCACTGATCATCGACCGATTGCTCCTGAGCCACAGCAGCAGCGGTAAACCAGGTCGGTTGGTCTTTATCACCGCCGAAGCCCACTGGCAATCCCATGGCAGCCATGGCAGCAGCGTCTGGGTCGTCGGCCGTCTCTTCCTGCACCGGCAGCTCCACCTCCCACCGACTGGAGCGCTCAGAACGACGTCGGTCGGCACTCCACGATTCCCTGCCTCTGCCCTCCGAGGACTGCTCGTTCCGGTGTCTGCCGTGCCACGACTCCTCCGCCACATCGTCGTAGCGCCGCGAGTCTCTCTCACTCCACTCTCTGTCGCGTCTGTCGCCGTAGCCTCCGCGACTGCCGCCACGTGGTGCCACGCCGAATCCCCGCCCCCGGACACCGCCTCTGCCCCGATCGCCTCCTCCTACTCCACCTCGGTCAAATCCTCTGCGACCAATATCGAAGCCACGCCCACGACCGACGAACCCGCCTCGTGCTCTCAGCTCGAAATTCATCAGCCTCGGCGGTGGAGCACCTTGGTCGAGAATTGGAATTGACGATACGTCGTGTCTGTCGCCGTCGACTTCATCTACAAACACAACAGAACTTACTTTGTTTTGTCTCTTCGAGACTCATTTAAGGCGAACAAGTTGATTATAGCATTTTGCAAAAAAAAGCTGTTGGAGATGGGTAAATAGACGTATAACTGAAAATTCTGTAAGTTTCTGTTGAGTCGAAGTAGAAAATAATCCAGTCATTACAATTTTGTTAGATAAACCTTTGATTTGGTAGGCGGGGTAGTCAGAAAAAATAAAAACCTTGAAACTCAATCGTTCTGCAAACCGCTGTTCGATTGGGAATTGGACAGACATACGAACAGAAGAACAAAAACACGCCTGATTAAACTCTTGGTGTTCGTTCTTCAAAAGGAAATGGGTCAAAGACAACAAGTAGACAAAAATTGCTTTTTCATACTAGAAAATTTTAGCGCCACAATTTTTAAAAATAAATCTAAATTTTGTGTGCCGAAATGGCACCAGGAGCTTAGGTTAGGCTACTAAGCAATGAGACCTGGCTGTCATCCTCCGACCGCGCACAGGAACGTCAACTGTAGAAATAAATCGGTTACCGGACTGATGAGGCCGCGGATTTGCTGTCAGAGGCATGGAGTTTGACTGTACGCCAGGCGCCGGGATCGGCGGCGGCAGTCCCATGCGAATAAACGGCGGAGGGAAGGGAAAACCAGGCGGACCCGGTGGCATCACTGAAAGTTTAGAGTTTTACTCATCTCTCAAGCAGACGACAACAACACAACAGCACCAAACGGCATCGGCATCCTAGGAGGAGCGGGAAAAGGAACAGGCGGAGGCTGTTGCGGCTTAGGACTGACCGCTTTCTCCGGTACCGGCGGCTCGGCTGACGATGACGATTCAGCCGACGGAATCATTGACGGCTCTGGTATATCGTCTATTCTTCCTTGTTCGTGGTACAAGCCTACACACAATCAATCAACAGGCTCACGTAGAATACTTGCTCCGACTGAGCGCACCTCTGAGATGATCCGGCAACGATTCGAGATCAACAATACCGCCGGACAGGATGGGAGTGAGGTCGTCGGGCAGCTCGCTCCAAGCGATGAACGACGCGCCACGCTCTGCATCGAAGAGGTCGCGGAAGCGCTCGTGGTTCTTGATACTCCTTCCAGGGGCCCAAGCCACCTGAACTCCAGCAAAATAGTACTGCTTTCCTGTCAAAAGCCGTCCAAACAAACAGCTAACCTTAAGCTGACGGTTGCCCATCCTCGCATCTTTTAGTTTATCGATGGCTTTTACAGCAGATATCCGATCCGGCATGGTCACATAGGCACACGCCCGGGAGCCAATTATCTCTACGCGTTCCGGATCCGCCAGCTCCTTCAGCAAGGACCTGATGTCCTCCTCCGAACACATCTGAGGTATGCGCCCCAACCACAGTGTACGACTGCAAACTGAAACCAGCGACGCTATGCAATGGCACTTGCTTCCGCCAGACTCCTACTAGACACGTGTTGAGGCTTGAGCGTCGGCAGTCCGAGTTTGCGACGCTCTCGCTCCCGTTCTCGCTCGGTGCTGTTGGAGCGCGAGCGCTTGCGATGTTTCTTCCGATCGTCACGGTCCTTCGACCGGCTTCTGGAGCCTCGGTGCCTCTTCCTTCTGCGTTCGCCATCTTTTGCCGGCTCGTGTGGCCTGGAGAAGATGAGCCTTACTGAGAGAAAGTTACAACAGAGCTGGGTACCTCGACCCAGACCTGGAGCGCGATCTGCGCTTCCGTTTGTGGTGTTTGCGTTCGTCCTTGTCGCGCCCCGATCGGTCGTCGCGGTCACGACGTCGGTCATCCAGCCAGCCGGGCTCCGGCACAGGCGCTGTCTCTGGCACAGGCTCCCTCTGCGATGTGAACGCCTACAAGATCAGTCAGTTGATGCAGCTGATTCAACACTGCGTTCATACCGATCAGGCTTTTCTAAGTTCCCTCACATAGTGAATGTTTTCAAGCACCTAATTTTTGTAATTTAGTATTTGCATCTACAGACATTTACTTAAACACTGTCATACCCAATGATTTTCTAAAAGCAAAGGAGAATTTGATATTCGAAAAAGCACTTAAAAGGCATTCTGAGCGGTAAGTTAACAAGAATTTAAAAATTTTAATACAGGGTGTCTCAAAAAAATGATCACATTTCTCTTTACTGCCATTTCCGCAAATTTTAACCAAATAGGCTGAAATTTGGACCATAGGTGCCAAAATTCGGGGAATTTTATGTGTTAAACTTTGGTGCACTAGGCTTGACTCATTCCCGAGAAATTTTAAAAAAAGTGAAATTTGGTAATTTCAATAGTGAAAGCCGGTCACCCAAAAAATGATCACATTTCTTTTTACCGCCATTTCCGCAAATTTTGACCAAATAGGCTGAAATTTGGATCATATGTGCCACAATTCGGGGAATTTTATGTGTTAAAGTTTGGTGCACTAGGCTTGACTCATTCCCGAGAAATTTCAAAAAAAGTGAAATTTGGTAATTTCAATAGTGAAAGCCGGTCACCGAAAAATGGAAACATTTCCTTTTACTGTATGTTTCCTAATTTTTGTTGGAATTGGATGAAATTTGGAATGTAAACGCAGAAATTCAAGGTAATTCGTGTGTAAAAAGTTGACGCATGAACTCCAACGCTATCGTTAGAGTTTAGGCGCTAATGTAATGTGACGTTTTTTACGGGGACCGGCTTTCACTATTGAAATTACCAAATTTCACCTTCTTTTTGAAATTTCTCGGGAATGAGTCAAGCCTAGTGCACCAAACTATAACACATAAAATTCCCCGAATTTTGGCACATACGGTCCAAATTTCAGCCTATTTGATCAAAATTTGCGGAAATGGCAGTAAAAATAAAAGTGATCATTTTTTCGGTGACCGGCTTTCAGGTCACTATTGGAATTACCAAATTTCACTTTTTTTGAAATTTCTCGGGAATGAGTCAAGCCTAGTGCACCAAATTTTAACACATAAATTTCCCCGAATTTTGGCACCTATGGTCCAAATTTCGGCCTATTTGGTCAAAATTTGCGGAAATGGCAGCAAAAAGAAATGTGATCATTTTTTTGAGACACCCTGTAGTTTGGCAGGGTTCATACGGATCACGGTTTCCCAAATTCCCTGACTTTCCCTGACCTGAGTGCTAAAATTCCCTGACTTTCTACAAGCAAACTCATAAAACAGTAAATGGTTTCAAGCACCTAATTTTGTGATTTCTTTTGCATCGGCAGATATTTACATAAACACTAGCATACCCAATAATTTTCTAAAAGCAAAGGGCGAATTTGGCATTCAAAACTAATCGTATTTCAACAGATATCGAGCATGAAGTTAATTAACAAGAATTAACAGTTTCAGGGTTTGACGAGGCCTGGTTGGGCCGCTGCCTAACCAGGGTGAGAAAATTTTTGAAGAAATAGCTTTCGAAAACGCAGTTAAAAGGTAGTCTTGGGGTAAAATTAACAGGAATTAACAGTTTCAGGGTTTGACTAGGCCTGGTTGGGCCGCTGCCTAACCAGGGCGAGAAAATTTTGAAGAAATAGCTTTCGAAAACGCAGTTAAAAGGTAGTCTTGGGGTAAAATTAACAGGAATTAACAGTTTCAGAGTTTGACGAGGCCTGCCTGGTTGGGCAGCTGCCCAACCAGGGCGGGAAAATTTCAAAAAATCCCTATAATTTTCCCTGACCAGATCTGAAATTCCCTGACTTTTCCCTGACCTCCCTGAACATTTTTAAATTCCCTGACTTTTCCCTGACCATTTTTAAATTCCCTGACTTTTCCCTGATTTCCCGGACCCGTATGAACCCTACCGGGTAGACCTAGAATGCCAACCTGTTTAGCCTGAGGCGACACAAACGGCGTTTGCTCGCGTGGTGCAGCCAAGTTGGGAGGAGGCATGGTGAAATTAATGGGGAACGGCTGATAGCCTGGTGGAGGCTGAGACAAGTTAGGGATGGGCACGAGAGGCGGCGGCTGTTGTAAGGTGCTCTGCTGGGCTTGGAAAGCAGTGGTGGGCGGTGGTGGAGCTGCCACTGATTCGGCCAACGGCATCGTCGAAGGGGCTGCCGAGTTTTTGGCCTGACTCTGCTGCTGGAACAACTGGATCTGCTCCAGTACCTTTGGATTCTTCAGCAGGTCTTGCGCCGCCCTAGAAACAGAGCTCTTCCGTCACACCGCAGAACAAGAAGCATGGCAGAAGACACTCACAATGCAGCAGCGTCGTTGGTGTCGTCAGATATTTTCGGACTCACTTCACCTTCACTTTCTTCGTCGCTGTAATCGCCAACTGCAGACAAAACGTGCTGAAAATTCGTGCCAGTTTAGTATTACAGTCTGGCACTTCAACGCATACATGGGGCGGAAAAATGGGTTGGTGGTAGTCAAAATCCGAAAATTTGGGGGTGGGCCTGCCGGTTTGGGCGGGGTCGCGGCGATTTTGGTGGGTGGGGTCAGGAACAAAAGTCGGCTTCAGGTGGGTGGGTGGGGTCGTTTGGGGCGGGTCGAGCCCAAGTTGAGGGGTGGGCAAACCCCCCAGACCCCCGGCCCATGTATGCTTCAACGTCGTTTATGGTACCGACACCATATGGTTGTC